>PVHX01002692.1:32267-143652 GCA_004024805.1 Geosciurus inauris
AAAAAAAAAAAAAAAAAAAAGAAGAAGAAAAGAGAAAAAAAAGGAAAGAAAATCTTAAATCCTTCCTCTAGTCCATAGGTCTTGTTTTACAATTTCAACTTCTAAAATGTCAACTATAAACTGTTAGGGACCCATTTGGTTCTAATACACAATGAGCAGCTTCAATACATGTTTGGACAAATTAATGGACAAAGCTTTTTTTAAAAAATTAAATGGTGTATTTGGAGATAATTGTAGATTCACATGCAGTTGTAAGAAATAATGCAGAGAGATACCATGTACCCTTATGCAATTTCTTCCAGTGATAATATCTTGCAAAACTGTAGTATAATATCACAGTTGGGATATTGACAATAATATAGCCAAAAATAAAATATTGTCATCACCGCAAGGATCCTTCATGTTACATAGACACACTTAGTTCCCACCTCTCCCCTACTTTTGTCTATAACCTCATGTGTCACTCATCAGTTCTCTATTCCTATAATTTTATCATTTCAAGAATGTAAAATAAATTAAATCATATAATGTGTACCCTACTCGGATTTAGCTTTTAAATTTAACTAATTCTTTGACAAGGCATCCATACTGTCACATGTATCAATAGCTTATTCCTTTATCGATAAAAATAATTACATAGTATTGATATACCAGTGATTTGTTTAACCATTAATCATTTACCTGTTGATGGACATTTGAGTTGTTTCCAAATTTGGCCATTAAGAATAAAGTTCTTGTGAACATTCATGTATAGGTTTTTATATGAATATCAAGTTTTCATTTTAAAGGGGAAAATGCCCAGGAATATAATTGCTGGACCATATCATAGTTTAGTTGCTTTTTTTGTTTTTGTTTTTGTTTTTGTTTTTTTTTAGGAATAGCTAAATTGTTTTCCAAAGTGATTGCACCATTTTATATTCTCATCAGCAATATATGAATAATTTAATTTTTCTCCATCTTTCCCAGCATTTGATGTCACTACTTTTTATTTTAACAATTCACACTCGGTGTGTAGTGATATTCTATTGTTTTAGTTTGAATTCCCCTAGTTCATATGTTCATTTGTCATTTGTATATCCACTTTGGCAAAATGTCTGTTCATGTTGTATAACCTATATTATGGTTTGAATATAAGGTTTCCCCCAAAAGCTCATGTGTGGAACAATGAAGGAATGTTCAGAGGTAAAATGATTAGATTATAAGAGTCTTAACTTAATCAGCGAATTGATTCATTTCATGTACTAATAATTTGAATGGATTACTGAGCAGTAACTGTAGGCAAGTGGGGCAGGATTGGAAGAAGTGGTTTACTGGGGCTATGCCCTCAGGGACTATATCATGTTCCAGGCTCCTTGCTTGTACTCTCTCTCTGCTTCTGAGCCACCATGAGCTAAGCAGCTTTTCCCCACAGTGCCCTTCCACCATGATGTTTTGTCTTACATTGGTCCCAAAGTAATGGAGCTGGCCAACCATTGACTGAACCTCTGAAATTATGAGTCAAAATAAACTGTTCTTCCTCTGAGTTGTTCTTGTCAGGCATTTTGGCCACAGTGATAAAAATCTGACTAACACAACCATTTTTCTAACTGAATGGCTTGTTTTATTGCTATTGAGTTTGTAGAATTCTTTACATCTTCTATATAGTAGTCCTTGGTCAGATAGGTAACTCGTGAATATGTCTACCAGTATATAGCTTGTCTTTTCATTTTCTTTTTTCTTTTCTTTTTTTTTTGGTACTGGAGATTGAACTCAAGGGCACTCGACCACTGAGCCACATCCCCAGCCCTATTTTCTTGTGTTTTATGTAGAGACAGGGTCTCACTGAGTTGCTTAGCGCTTCGCCGTTGCTGAGGCTGGCTTTGAACTCGTGATTCTCCTGTCTCCGCCTCCCTAAGTGCTGGGATTACAGGCTTGCGCCACTGCGCCCAGCTACTTTTCATTTTCTTAACAGAGTTTTTCATAGAGTAAAACTATAATTTTGATGAAATCCTGTCAATTTTTTCTTTTATGCATTGTTTTCATGTTTTTTGGCAAACTCTTTAACCAGCCCTAGTTACAGAAGATTTTCTTTTAAGATTTTTTTCCAAAAATCTTAAAATGGTATAGTTTTACATTTTAGTTCATTATGCATTTTGAGTTTAGTTTTGCACAAGGTGTATATTTTATATGTAGAGTTCAATTTGTCTCATCTGTGCATGTTTGATTACTCTAGCACCGTTGGTGGACAAGATTATCCTTCCTCTACTGAATGTCTTTTGTACCTTTGTCAAAAAGTTGAGTCTATTTGTGTCCATTTCTGGGTTTCCTAATCTATTCCATTAATTCGTGTTTCCCTCTCCACTGAGATCACACAGTCTTGACTAATGTAGCTATATAATAAGCTTTGAAATCAGTTAGACTTATTCTTCCCACCTCATTAGTTTTTTTTTTTTCCAAAATTGTTTAGTTATTCTAGTTCCTTTTGAACTTCCATGTAAATTTTAGAATGATCTTACTGGTATCATAAAAACTCTTACTAGCATTTTGATAGGAGTTGTATTCAATCTTTCTTCAACTTGGGAAGAATTAACATCTTACTCTGTATGTTCCAGTCCATGTCTCTATGAGATATGGAATGTCTGTGATTACTTTCATTAGTGTTTTGATGTTTTTAGCATATAAATCTTACACATGTTTTGTTAGATTTATTTATTTAGCTATTTTAAATTCCACTGTTTTAAATTTCAGTTGCCGGGTGTTTATAGGTAGACATACAATTGATTCTTGTGTATTGATTTTGTAGCTTATGGCCTTACTGAATTCGCTTTTGTGTAGATTTCTTGAGATTTTCTATATAAGCAATCATATAATAATCTGCATAGAGGTGATTTTATTTCTTTTTTCTCAATCCATATGCCTCTTATTTACTTTTCTTCTTACTGTATCAGAAAGTCCTAGCCAGTACTATAATAATTTTTAAATATATTGTTGAATTGTATTTGCTAATATCTTAGGAAGTTTTGGATCTAGTCATAAAGCTTCGTGGTCTGGAGTTTGTATTCCTTTTAATCAGTACCATCCATTGTCTTTATCTAGTTTATTTATTTATTTATTTATTTTAATCAGGTTAGTAAATACTAGCTTCATAAAATAAATTGGGAAGAGTAACTTCTGCTTATATTTTAGGGAAGAAAATGTGCAGAATTAATGTTAAACTTTTGGAAGAATTCTCCAATAAATTTTCTGGGCCATAGATTTCTTTTTTTTTTTTTTTTTTGCGAATTTTTGTTTAGTTTTTCTTTTGGTTTGGTTTTGTAGTGCTGGGGATTGAACCTAGGACCTTGTGCATGCTAGGCAAGCATTCTGCCACTGAGCTACATTCCCAGCCCTCCTTTTCATGTGAATTTTAAAGTTAAAAATTCATTTCCCTTAATAGTTGTAAGGTTATTCAAATGTTCCAATTATCTATTTTATATCAGGAGAGCTATGGTAGTTTGTGCTTCTTTAGATATTGGTCCATATTGTCAAATGTGTGTGTGTAGACTTATTCATAGTATTCCTTTATAATCCTTTTGATGTCTGCAAGGTCTGTAAATCTGTTTTATTCCTGATGTTGGTAATTTGTGTCCTCTCTCTTCATCAGTTTTTCCAATGATTTATCAATTTTGATTTTTTTTAAAGCAACTAGTTTTTATTTCAATGGCATTGGGGGGTGGGTACTGGAGATTGAATTCAGGGTACTTGACCACTGAGCCACATCCCCAGCCCTATTTTGCATTTTATTTAGAGACAGCGTCTCAGTAGTTTAGCGCCTCTTCATTGCTGAGGCTAGCTTTGAACTTGTGATTCTCCTGTCTCAGCCTCCCAAGCAGTTGGGATTACAGGTGTGAGACACTGAGCCTGCTCAATGGCATTTTTTTTATGTTCTGTGTATTGCTTACTTTCCTTTTAAATTTACTCATTGGCTCATGGACCATGGATAAAAGTGTGTTTGTTTTAGTTGCTAGGAATTTGAAGAATAATAATTTGTACTAGTTTCTAAAAATTTTTCATTCAAATAAAAAAGTCTGATCTTTTCTGACATTGCTAAAGCATCATGGCCATGATTGACCAGCAATGGCTGATTTCTAGGATTTGAATGACAATTGCTGTGAGCTTAGGCTAAAGTGGCGTTAGATCAGGACAACATCTGGCCTTGGATCCTCTTCTCAAAAAGATGACTTAGATCCTGGGCTTCTATATTCTGATCTAGGTTTCTAGCAGTGGCTGATGACCAGAGACAGCCATGTGTTTGTGAAAGATGGGAGTTTTCTTCTTTTAATGGAGATCATAGACAGAGTAAGCGCTCTCTGAAGCAGAAGAAAGCTGGCTTTGAAAGTTGGCTTTGAAAGTCTAATTTAATCCTACTTCCATTGTAATATGGTTTTTAGCATTTTAATTTCTTTTTTTTAAATATTTTTTAGTTGTAGATGGACACAATATCTTTATTTTTATTTTTATGTGGTGCTGAGGATCGAACCCAGTGCCTCACGCATGCGAGGCAAGCGCTCTACCCCTGAGCCACAATCCCAGCCCTGCATTTTAATTTCTAGTGGTTCCAAAGAATGTTTTGGATAGTGGAAACTCTAGCTTGTTCTCTAATTCTCTCTCTATCCATCTCTGTCTCTGCCCCTCTCTAACAGTTCTTTACACTGCTGTTAGATTTTTCTTGTCAACTTTCTCCATAATGTAACAGTATTTTAATAGGTGAGTCACTGGAAGTCAAAAGATTGAAAAGACAAGCAAAGGCATATCTTGGCCCTCAGGGGATCATAAACTAACCTAGACAGATGCTTGCTTACTGAATGTGATCCTGTTCAGATAAAATAAGAAGCAATTTGAAATCTAGCCTCTAATTTAAGATAAAAAACAAATGTCATGTTTTATTTATAGCTTATTTCTTTGGTTTCATTACCTTTCCTGTCCAAGTTGGAACGAGCCCTCCCTTATTCAATATGTGTGGGGATAACCAGTGAGTCTGACTTATATCCTAGTTCCAGTATGAGGTAAATACAATAAAAGTATGCTAGTATAACATATATTCAGTAATGTAAGAACATGCACAGCTTAATTTTTGTCATGATGGAATATACATGACAAAATTTTTCATTTTAATAATTTTTAAGTATAAAGTTCAGTGATAATTGTGTCCTTTCATTGTTGTACAACCATTACCACCATCTTCTCTCCAGAACCTTTTCATATCCCAGCTGAACTCCATTAAAACATTGACTCTCTATATTTCTCTTTTCCAAGCCCCTGGTCCAGTTTAGAGTTTATTTTTATGGTAGGTATTTTAGTCATCTTTTCCACTACTATGCCCAAAAGACCTGAGAAGAACTATTTTGCAGGAGGGAAAGTTTATTTGGGGTCATGGTTTCAGAGGTCTCAGTTCATACACAGCTAACTCACTTCAGTCCTCTGTGCCCGAGATGAGGCAGAACATCATGGCAGAAGGTCTGGCAGAGGAAAGCAGCTCAGGACATGACAATCAGGAAGCAAAGTGGGGTGGGGACAAAACTATATGCCCTATGGGCATGCCCCCCAAGTCCTCTGGCCATATTCTCCCTTCCTACAGTTACCACCCAATTAATCCATTCAAATGGATTAATGCACTGATTAGGTTAAGGATCTCAACTCAATCATTTCACCTTTAAACTTTCTTGCATTGTCTCACACATGAACTTTTGGGGGACGGCTCATATCTAAACCATAACAGTAGAGTTAAATAATCACCTAATCCTTATAACATTTGTAAGTTGAAGGCTCCAACTCTTTCTCTTTTTTTGTCTCCTTCATCACAGACCTTAAACTGTGTATACTCAATAGATTTTCATTCCTATAGTTTAGAAATCAAAGACCTGGTAAACTAGTATCACTTCCCTTAATTGTGTATCATTCTTGCTGGATTTTTCTTCCTACCTAGTAGTTTGCTTACTGAAAGTCAGAAAACTTGGGCACATTTCATGTTCTCTGTTACTGGTTCACACACTCCTTGGAATTCTAAGGATTCCAGCCCTATGTAGGCATCTTTTATTCTTCTGTATTGATGGTGCTGCTGCAGCCAGTTCTATGTTCCAGTTATATCAATGAGGAAACTGAAGTCCTCCTAAGGGCATTTAACTGAGGGAACAAGATCTCTGGCAGAGAGGGTTCTTAGCCTGAGTTCTAGACTAGACTACCTCTCAAAAGCATTTGGCTTTCAGCAGATTATTTGATCCTTCTAAGCCTCAGCATTCTTGTTGTAGAGGAACTTATTTCTTATAGTACAATGGGGATAAAGCATATTTTATATTTCTACTTAGATGTCTGATAGACATCTCAAACGAAACAGAATGAAATGGAAATCTTGATTCCACCCCCCATACCCACACTTGGTTTCCTGTGAAGTTCTCTTTAGGGCTAATCAGTCCACTTTAGACTGATTAATTCATCATCATCTGCCTATTTATGGTGAACATCCAGGAGTCCTTCATTTTTTTCTCTCTTGATTCATCAGAAAGTCCTACTGATTGTAACTCTGAGTTACATTTCGTCATGTACATTCCACTTCTCTCCAGTTTCACAGCCACAGTCCTGGTTGAGTCTCTGATAAGAACTGTGGAAACAGTCTCTCATCTTGTCTATTTACTTCCAATCATGGCCTTTCTCCAGCTCACCCTTAATAATGAATAAGGATTGGAATAAAAATGCTTCTGTGGTAATTTCTTTGCCGGCCACTGTTTCAAGTGAATATACAAATTAATCTAAACCTGGTTGTAAAAAAATGCTCTACTTAAAATTAATCCAGGGTTCCCATTGTTTTAGGAATAAAATTTGAATACCCTTTCTTGCTCTGCAAGATTCTGAATGATCTGACTTCTTCTCACAGTCTCCTTTACCCAGGTTCCCACTCACCCCTTACAGGCCAACCACCTTCCTTCCTTTACATTTCTCAAACATATGCCCAACATTTTATGGTTTCTGTCCCTTCTATTTTATCTCCTAGCTCTCTGCATGGCTAGGTTATTTCCATATTTGAAGTCTTAGCTTTCAAAATGCCTCCTTGGAGAGGTCTTTCCAGTCCTGCCTCCCTATATTCTGCCCATGGGCCAGGGATTATTGATCTCATTAACCAGGTATAAGTGACCAATGCTCATCCCAGTTTCTACTGACCTTGTTTATTTATTTGTTTACTTGTTTATGTCTTATCACCCTCACTGGGCTGTAAACTCTACAGAGAGAAAGCGGTTTCATCTGTTTTATTTTTCACTCCCCCCAGTAACCAGCAGAATGACTGGACTCAGCAGCTGAGGGTATAATGAATTATTGAGAAAATAAACAATATACAAATGAGAGACACTGACTTCATAAAGTTGTTGGAGAATTAAAATACCTAGGAGAAACTATCTGCTGTATATTATGGATCAGTCTCTATCTCAGGTGTTTCAAAACAGTAACATTTTCCTTTCTGTAATTTAGATTTCTTATAGTTTTAAGTCTGAGAGTCCCTTCCTTGAATGAACAGGCATGCTAACCTTAGTCTTCCTCTTTCCAATCCCTCCCAGATTATGTGCCAAGATTGGGAATACCTGGTAATGCCAAAATCAGATTAACTGGAGGCAATCAAGTTACTGCCAAGAGGCAAGAGTCACATCTGCACAGATACACTGGGTGCAGTGTTTTAGTGAATCTAGGTCCCATCCTGGTGAGGGACACTTGGGAGGCTCCAGGAGTCTTCTCTGCCTGGATGGACCAGCAGCTCCTCTATACTTTGTGATATTCCCCTTCTTACAGAGGATCTATAAATGATTTGTGGACTCAAACTCCTTTGGTACATTAATGTTGACCATAGTGAATTAGCCTTGGATTAGACTTGTGTTGGATTATCTTTAAAAAAATAAAGAAGTCACAAATTCACTTTGCACATTGCAGTCAGTACAACTGCAATCTTTAGTGCCTGGAAAGGCTAAACCTGAGCTCCAGCACCTATTTTTATTATGTTTTTATTATGGCATTATGGTTATATATATATATATATATATATATATATTTGTGGGGTTCATTGTGATATATTCATATGCACATAACAATTTGTTCCATTTCATTCTCTAGTACTTCCCCTTTCCCTCCCCTACTCCCTCTCCCATTTTCTTCCTTCACTACTAGCCTTCCATCTGTTATTATTTTTAACAGGTGAATTATAATTATAAATAAAAGTGGGATTCATTGTGATATAGTCATATATGTATATAGCATAATTTTGTTGATTTGTTTCCCAGTACCTCCCTTTTTCCTCCCTCCCTCCCTGCCCTGTGATCCACTTCTACTCTACTGTGCTACCTTCTATTTTTATGAGATTCCCTTTTTTTAGTTCATTTTTTCTTTCTAGATTCTACATATAAGAGAAAACATTTGACCTTTGACTCTCCAAGTGTGGCTTATTTCACTCAGCATGATGTTCTTCAGTTCCATACATTTACCAGCCGTGACAATTTCATTCTTTATGGCTGAACTCCATTTTGTACATATATCACATTTTCTTTATCCATTCACCTGTTAACAGACACTTAAGCTGGTTACATAGCTTTGCTATTGTGGATTTTGCTGCTATAAACATTAAGAATAAATATATTGTCATAATATGCTTATTTTAGTTCTTTTAGATAAATACCAAGGAGTGTAATAGTCATATGGTAATTCCATTACTAGTCTTTTGAGGAACCTCTATACTGATCTATTTCTCATATATTTATTGGCCGTCTGAATTTCTTCTTTGAGAAATGTCTGTTTAGTTAATTTTCCCATTTATTGTTTGGATTATTTGGATTTTTAAATAAGTTTTTTGAGTTTTTAAATATATTCTAGATAATAATCCCTGTTGGAAGAGTAGCTAGCAAAGATTTTTTTCCCATTCTGTATGCTCTGTCTTCATGCTCTTAAGCATTTCCTTTGCTTTAGAGAAGCTTTTAAATTTGATCCCATATCCCTTATTGGTTCTTGGTTTTATTTTTTGAACTTTAGGAATCTTGTTAAAGAAGTTGATACCTATACCTGTATGTTGGAGTATTGATACTATGTTTTTATCTAGTCGTTATAAAGTTTCTGGTCTAATTCTAAGGTTTTTGGTGCACTTGAATTGACTTGTTATTAGTTCTTATCAGTTATACATGACAGTAGAAAGCTTTTTGATTCATTGTACACAAATGGATCAGAGTTTTTCACTTTTCTGGTTGTACATGAAGTAGAGTCACACCATTCATGCAATCATACATGTACCTAGGGTAATACTGTTCATCTTATTCCACCATCTTTCCTACTCCCTTGCCCCCTCCCCTCTCCCCTTTGCCCCATCCAAAGTTCCGCCACTTATCCCATGTCCCCCCCACATTATAGATTTGCTAATCACTTATCAGAGAATACATTTAGCCCCTGGTTTTGGGAGATTGGCTTATTTTGCTTAGCATGATATTCTCCAATTCCATCCATTTACTTGCAAATGCCATAATTTTATTCCTTTTTAATGCTGAGTAATATTCTATTGTGTATATGTACCACAGTTTCTTTATCCATTCATCTGTTGAAGGGCATCTAGTTTGGTTCTATAATAGCTTAGCTATTGTGAATTGTGCAGCTCTAAACATTGAAGTGGCTGTATCACTGTAGTATGTTGTTTTTAAGTCCTTTGGGTGTAGATCGAGGAGTGGGATAGCTAGGTCAAATGATGGTTCCATTCCAAGTTCTCTAAGGATTCTCCATACTTCTTTCCAGATTGGTTGCACCAATTTGGAGTCCCACCAGCAATGTATGAGCATGCCTTTTCCCCCACATCCTCGCTAACACTTATTGTTGTTTGAATTCTCAATAACTGCCTTGAATTGACTTTTGACCAGCACATTTCTCTCACTTCCTCTCATAAAGATTGTAATGTGTGCATCTCTTATAGGTTGGAATACTTACTGGCTCCTTCTTCCTCTTCATCTATGGGTATTCCTTACTGACACCAGCCCCCAAGATCTTCAAAATTATATATATTGATCACATATAATTCTCATGGCTCTCTTCTATAGAAAGACATTTTGAGTATATGTGTTTTTAATTTTCTAAATATATACCAACTACCCTGAATGTTATTTGCTATGTAACATAAAGAAAGGCAGGATATTATTTGACTACAGATGCCATCCAAGGAAAACCAAAGGACTTTGGCCATCTTGGGCTTCCATGAGCCTTTTTATCCCCAAGTGACTTTGAGTCTGTGAAATCTACCGAGGTAGTTATTGGTGCTAAACACTCCTACCCAATTCTTCCTTTCTTTCCAGGAACACAAAAGGCTAAATTTACTGACCCTCTCTGTGTTTGGGTGGAGACATCAGACTTGTGAGTGAAGGTGACAAGGGATCCAAGTTTGGTGGCACTCGCCTCCACCCCTCTTCCATCTTTGAGATGAAGTCTCTTGCAGGTTGAGTTCTTATGTGAGGATGATAGAAAAATATGTTCCACAAGAAGTGCATATAAACTAAGTAAGAAATAAACCTTTGTTGTTTTCAGCCTCTGATATTTTAGGGGTGTTTGCTTCCACAGGGCAACATAACCTGGCCCTATTATTGGAGCTCTTCTAATCCTAGCAAGAGAATACAACTCAACAGAGTATGAAGGAATAATATACATGGGTTACAGCCTATTTAGGTACTTATAAAAGCTGGTAACTGGGTTTCCTATAGATTTAGCCTGTAATTGGACCTGTTCTTCTTTTCATAGAACACTAATATTCCTCCAGAATCTTTACCCTGGACATTCATTAAACAAAATAAGAATTCAAAGCAATGGTAATTCTCCATTACAGCTGAGAAGTCACATAAAGTGGGAAGGTACATCCTCAGTTTGACTTTAGTTATATCAACATATTTTCAGTTTTGTGATTATTTAATAGCACTTACTCCCTAAGCTAGACTGTAAAATCCATGATGGCAGAGACTAAATCAACTTGTTTATAGATGTATTCCTGACTAATGACAGGTTGAGCATCCCTAATTTGGAAATTCAAAATTCAAAATGCTTCAAAATCTGAAACTTTTTGAGCACTACTATGATGTCACAAAGTAAAAAATTCCCACATGATCTCATGTGACAGGTTGCAATAAAAAATGCAGGTACACTAAAAACACTGTATAAAACTACTTTCAGGCTATGTATTTGGAACATAAGTGAATTTCATGCTTAGATTTGGGTTCCATCCCCAATATATCTCTTTATGTATATGCAAATATTCTGAAATCTGGAAAAAAATCTAAGATTTCAAACACTTCTAGTTTCAAGCATTTCATTTGAGGGATACTGAACCTATATCAATGAATGAAGAAATATGTGTAGATGTGTATCAGTGAACATTCCTGAGTGTCTCGATGTGTGTGGAGTGGCTCTCTATGTCACAAGACTCGGGATGTGGGAGAGAAAGAAGACTTGTGTTGTGGTCCACAAGCCACCGGTGGCAAGATTTCTTGATTAGAGCACAGAACAGAGAAACCTGTATGACTGAAATCTATTAAAAGTAGAATTCTTTGCAAGTATATACTATAAATTCAAGTACTAATGCATATTTCAGAAACATAAATAATAATATATAGTCATAATATTTTGGCCTTGACTTCAGGCTAGTTATCAGCTACAAACAACACAGAGGCCTGTCCTGCTTTAGTATGGATCTATATAGAATCCATACACATTTGTTTCCATTTTCAAAGATATTGATATTAATTTAGCCGAACCTCCAAAACATAGGAGTGAGAAGGGATCATTTAAAAACATTTAAAGTGGCTTCTAAAGCAAGTACTCATAGTTACTTATCATGAAGTACACATATACAGTTATGTATAAATGGAAAGAGCTGTCTTTCAGATCTAACACTGTGCTTGTTTTTTATTCATTTTGAAAATCTTTAGTGTTGTGATTATTTTGTTACACTGGTATTCTTTGGGACACAATCTTTGAGCTGACCCCTTGAATATTACTTGAGGTTTTTAAAATGCCATTCTGTGTGCATAATTGATAAGTAAGTAATTGTTTAATGTTGATGATACTTTAATTTTAGAGTATTTCTTACATGATTGAATTTAGATAAGTGATTGTATAATACTTATCATATCTTGAGAGAGAGAAAGATAAGAATTGTCTCTGCCTTCATAGAAATACAATCAAGGAGACAAGTCACAGAGATGGAGTGATTTTATATTATTTTGTATAATTCAATATTATGTACCATAATATTGAAAAAGATATATTTGATAAAGAACTGTGGCTGTTATAGAAAAATATAGAAGGGAGGGTTGAGTAAACTGAATCAATCCAAGAAGTTTTCATGTAGATTTGACAGCTTAAGTTGGATTGGTAAGCTGAGGATAAAGAGGCGGAGAAACTAGACAGGGGATTGTGGTTGTAATAATATGGGAATAAATACACACAGTGTACATCCTGTTAAGATTTGAGGGTGTGTGTTAGGAGCCCTGGGGAATGGATGGATAGAATGGGACATGGTTGCAAAGAACCTAGAAAATCACTGTTACATAGCTTTGAAATGATTCCTAACACCTTACATAGCTTGCTATGTGAGTGACATGTGTGGGTGTAATAAAAACTTGGAGTAAACTCCCTTTTCCTTTGAGAATGTTCTTATACACCCTATAAGACTCGAATTTTTGACCTCAAGTACTGAACTCCAAAATGCGTATAAAACTCAAAGTGTGACCAATATTTCTAACACTTAGGCTGTGGTAGGGCTTCACTCTGCCAGCTGCTTCTCTAAACACTGAGAGCTCAGGGCCACACTTTGTTAGTCTTAATGTTTTAAAATATCTTAATTGATATGTGACTGCACAGACCCATGGAATACATGGGATATATTAATACCCATGGCATTTCAATACATGCACATAATATATAATAATCACGTCAAGGTACTTGGCATATTCTGTAACCTCGGACATTTATTATTTCTTTTCATTAGGAACATTAAACATTTTCTTTACTACTTATATTGAAATATATAAATTAAATTAGTTGTTGTCAACCATAGTCACAATAGTTACATAATTCTACTGTGCAATAGAACATTAGAAGTTATTCATCCCATTAAAATGCACCCCTTTACCTATTAGCCATCTGTCTCCCCTTCCTCTCCCCCCTCCTCAGCCTCTGGTAACCAATTCATACTGTCTACTTCTATGAGATCAGCTTTTAGCTTCCATATATATGTGACAACATGTGGTATTTATCTTTCTGTGTCTGATTTATTTCACTTAACATAATGTCCTCTAATTCTATTTGTTCCTACAAACTACAGAATTTCATTTTTTATGACTGAGTAATATTTCACTGTATATCTGAACCATGTTTTCTTTGTTCCTATCTGCCTTTGTGCTAACCCTAGAGCCTCACTGGCCACCTCTAACACCACCCCCTGGTGTCAAGGGATCTTAAGTACTGTCATGGTTCTTAACTGTATTGGTTAAGACCTTTCCTCCAAGAGCTTCTGGAGTATACGCTCACCACCAGCTCTCACTAGACTGACATCCCACAGAGGTCTTCTTCCATCTTAACTGGGCAACTAGGCTTCAATAATTGGAGCCTAACAAGATTAGAAACCACTATGTGGTCAATGTACTCCATTAACGTACATAACATTAATGTACACATCATTAGTATACACCATAACATGTATAGCATAAGATACATCATGTAAGTATTTTGTATAATATACACAAAGTGCATACATTCCATATGAGATTTGTTCTCATTATTTTCCTTTTCTAAGCAGTAGGAACAAAAGGAAAGGGAAAAAAATCTTCTTTGGGTGATTTGGAAAATTATACTTTGTCTCTTTATTTTAACCCCATAAAACAATCATTCCTAAGAGACTTATTGGAGGCAATAGAAAGTTGTAAGTTTATCAGTTGAGAGGCTTTGAGCTGTAAGTAATAGAAAATTTGACTCAATTTGCCTTAATAAAGAGAAAAAATATATCATGACTTCATGTAAAGTCTGACTGCAGGTCCTGGGTTCACTTTTTTCCCTCTATCATTCTTTGCTGGTTGACTTACACTGAGGCTGAATTTCCTCAATATCACAATGTGGCTGCTACAGTTTCAGAAAATGCATTCAAACACAATGTCCAGATGACAAAGATAGCATATCTCACCTTGGTTTACTTTAAAAAAAATTATTCAAAGAAGTAAACTTTTGCTGATCAGGGTGGTGCAAACCTCTAATCCCGGTGGCTTGGGAGGCTGAGGCAGGAGGATGGTGAGTTCAAAGCCAGCCTCAGCAAAAGCAAGGTGCTAAGCAGCTCAGTGAGACCCTGTCTCTAAAAAAAAAATACAAAATAAGGCTGGGGATGTGGCTCAGTGGTCAAGTGCCCCTGAGTTCAATCCCTAGTACCCTCTGCCTTCACACAGTCAGCTTTTCCAAAAATCCCTCAGATTTTTCTTCCTATTCATTGACCAGAATTTTATCATGCTTGCCTAAAGCAATTATTGGCAGAAGGAAAGGGATCCTATGAGACTAGAGCTGGAGATATCTTTCTTGAAACCTAAGGTTAGACAGAAGAAAGTGGATCCCTGAACAAATTTGTATTTTCTTTAGGAGACAGAAAGTAGTATTGCCTATTGCAAGGTGGATCAG
This sequence comes from Geosciurus inauris, assembly GCA_004024805.1. Lineage (NCBI taxonomy): Eukaryota > Metazoa > Chordata > Mammalia > Rodentia > Sciuridae > Geosciurus > Geosciurus inauris. Next base: position 46,941 of record PVHX01002692.1, read on the forward strand.
GTTTATATGGCTTGATGCTTATACATTTCAGGGTCCCTCTTTAAGAAAAGGCATACCAACTAATGAATATAAAATGAGAAATTAAGAGAATATTTCATGAAGTGAGAATGTAAATCACAGCAAGTGATAACATTTTAAAAATGTCAAATATCATAATAAATCCAAAAAATACATTTTAAGTAATTGCCTAGCACATTCCAGGGGAACTTTCCCTACCTTCTTCTGGAGAGTGGACTAGATGCACTTTGAAAATCTCTACTCCTGATCAGGATTTTCTATATTATCTCCTATAGTGATGGTAGATAACTCCATTTTCCCTCAATATAATGAATCAAAAATATTTTTAATTGATAGTTTAAAGAAGCTTCTTTCAATTTGATAACTTGCCATTGATAATGTCCTGTAAAGATTTAGAGTTGTTGCCAACATTGAAGAAATCCCCATCCAGCTTCTTGTACAAATGAATTGTTACAATTTCAGGGGATTTCAGGTTTTCTTGGATGTTGATTAATCTCAAATATTCTATTAATTTAATGCCACTCATGAAACCATTTATTGTCAGTGTCCTCATTATAATATGTATTATGAATTTTGTGCTAAATTTGTTGATGTTAATGTTTTGTGTCAAATCAACAAGAAATTAAAATTGTTTCCAGTGTGCCCACAGGAGCCAAATTACTAATCAAATTATCAAATGATCCAAGAGCCTATTCATTAATTTTATTTATAATTTATCTTTTCTTCTTATGTCTTATGGCTTCCTCCACACCAAAGAATATTCTGCATATAATGCAAATAATTCCTAAACCTCACTATTTGATTTTAACCGATGTGGGTTTACCTTAAAATGAACCACATAAACATGTTCCACTAAACCCTAACTAAATGTACCTCTAGCTCAACTTCCCCTTATCAGTGTATCATAAAATATCCACAGACACTCACCACCATTCAACACAAGGGCAAGTGTGAGGAACAGAAATGAGCAAAAAATGTCAGGGGTCACAACCAATTGTGGTTAAAAAATCTTACACAAATATGTAACCTTGTAAGAAATGTTTGCTTATTTCTGGGCTTTGGACAGAAGCCCAGGCAAGTGAGTGGTCTCAGAGCTCAAACTTCAGTAGCTTGATCTTTGTGTGTGTGATTAAATAAACCTTTTTATTTTAAGTTAATTTGAAACTTACAGAAAAGCTGTGAAAATAGTACAGAGTTCCCATCTACCCCTTACCCACTTTCCCCTCCAGTTAACATCTTACATTACCATAGCCCAGGAAATTAACACAATTGTAGTGCCATGAACTAAACTACAGATCAGACTTGCATGGTACTGTTTTCTGCACTGATGTCCGTTTTCTATTCCAGGATCCTGCCAGAGCACATTGTATTTAGATACAATTTCTTGTCTCTCTTTTTTAGTAGATTTTCTATTTCAGAAATATTTTTGTTGGTGAATTATAATTATACATAATAGTAGGTTTCCTTGTGGTGTATTTGTATCTATATAGCATGACTTGCTCTAATTTATTCCCCCATACCTCACCTTTGCCTCTCTTTCTCCCTCCCCTGATCCCCATCTTCTACTTTCCTGGTCTGCCTTCAAGTTTCTTGAGTTCCCTCCCTCCTCTTTTTCTCTCTAGCTTCCATATATGAGAGAAAATATATGACCCTTGACTTTCTGAATCTACTTTATTTCACTAAGCATGATATTCTCCAGTTTCATTTTCCTGCAAATGGCTTAATGTTATTCTTCTTTATGGTTGAATGAACTTCATTATGTGTGTATCACATTTTATTTATCCATTCATCAGATAGCAGACACTTAGTTTGATTCTATTACTTATAATTGTGAATTGAACTGCTATAAACACGAGTATGCATGTAATGCTATAGTATGCTGACTTTAATTCTTCTGGATCAATACCAAGGAGTGGTATAGCTGACTCACATGGTGATACCGTTCATAGTCTTTTGAGGAAGTTTCACAATAATTTCCATAGTGGTTGTACTAATTTACAATCCCACCAGCAGTGTATAAGTGTTCCTTTTTCCCTACATCTTAACCAACTAGCTTCATTTTAAGTCCACCTCTGGTTCCTGGGTAGATATCCACCAAAGGCTGCTATCATGATATAAGGAAAGTCAGAAATCTCCAGGAGCAGTGAAATGAGGAGAGTCTTAAATTGGATTGCAGGAACCAAGCTATATCTGGTGATCCAGAAGGACTGGGACTCAGGAGAGGCTGTGGGCATTGAATGGAGGTGTGAGGTAGAACATACTGGAGGTGGACACTACAATGTCTGAGCAGCAAGTGGATAAGCAGTTGAGAGAGGGTAGATCAGTAAGTCTTCCACTTTCAAAGCTGGATCAGTGGGAAGATGACACCCTACTGGTAGGGAAAAAGCAGCCGGAAGGGTGGGATTGTCATATCCCTTATAAGGCAGGGCAAGGAGGGGTCAAGATCTGAAGCTAGCTGAACCTTCAGCAGATGTTGGGGGCAGTTTGGTGCAAGAAATGCCTTACACAGCTTATTCATTAGACCATGGCAAATTTAGAAGGAAACCCAGTTTTTCTGATTCCTTGTTTTTTTTTTTTTTCTTTACCCTAGGCTACCTCTCAAATATAACCTTTACCTCATGCTAAGCATTCCAAGCTGGAATAAGGTATTAATTTTTGCCTAAGAAATGCCTTCCTGGGAGGTTGCCCCACCAAGTCTTAGTGGGTGGCTCTACTTATTGATGATTTTATCAGTTGTAGGGAATCTGTGTTGGGTGCTAAGAACATCTATAAATTAGGGGAGGTGGTGGTGTTGGAGGAAACTTACTGTATTAAGTCTTCCTTTCTCATTTCAAATCTCCCCCTCCCTCTGCCTCCCACAGATACTTGGCATCCCATGTCACAATATGCATTCTTGTGCCTTCAAGCAAAACTAGTTCTTCTACCAGTAAGAATTTCAACTCTAAACCTTCTGTTGCTTCCTCTTGAAAAACACTTCGCCAGAGTTTCAGCACAGAAAAGTAGAAATATTTCAGTCACAGAACCAGTTCACTGCCATTTTGGATGCTGCTTCTTGAAGGGTATTTTCATTGGTTCGACAAATGCTTATCAAATGTGATGAGCACTATGGTAGTCATTAGCAATGCAGCAGTGTGCAAATGTAATCACGATCTTGGCTATCTTGGATAATGAATCACCAACAAATGTGAAATTTTAAGTGTCCTAACAAAGAGGCACATACTTGGACTATATCTAGCTGATATTCAGATGCAATTCTGCTGTATCAGTCGTTAAAATATTGAAATGTGTCCATACTGATTGTGGTAGGTAGTTTTCTCTTATGGCTATCATCCTTTCCTTCCCTTTGTACATACAAATGCTGTTCTAGTCTTTCCCTTCCCCTGAATCTGAGCTGACCTTGAGACTTGCTTTGACTTAGTTCACTAAAAAGATGCTATGGGATTTCTAAGCTAAGGCCTTAATAGGATGGGAAGCTTCTGATTCCAACCTTTTATGAGATACCCACCATATAAAAAGTCCAGTGACCACCATACATATTGTAAGAAAGCTAAGCTAACCACAGGAAGAGGCCAGGTGGAAAGAGCTATGTATAGCTAGTCTCTACTGTTTCTCTGTCCCAGCTGAGACAGAGATATTCTACTAGAGGAGTAATCTTGGATACTCCTAACCCTGTAGATACTATGTGGATCAGAAAAATGACCTAGCTGAAACTAGTTCAGATTGCAAAATCATGAGAAAAAAAAATGCTGTTTCATGTTTTGGAGAAGGGTATTATACAACAATAGAGCTGTTTCCCTGAACCACAGAGTATCCCCTCCTCTGTGTCTGGGGTCCCCCAAACCTTGTGTTCAGGGCCCCCAGATCTGTTTCTCCCACCTGTATAGTAGTGTGGTTAATTTCTGGCCCAGCATGAAGCCTCCAGGATTTTGTCCCAGCATCCATTCTGATGGTAGCTCTGATCTGATTTATTGATGTCTACACGGTACCAGAAAAAGTTTTGAGTACCAACTTTGGATATAAGGCATTGTAGGATCTTATAGTGGTGGCATTTGACCTCTTCATAGATGCCAGGAAAGGAGTCCCTAAGGAAGTTGCACTTGAGCTGCAATCTGAATTTGGTGACAACAAAGAAGAAGGTATGACTGCAGAGACAGCATGTAAGAGAACTCTGTAACAAAACGGAAGATAGTGGAAAGAGAAACCAAAAGAAGGCAATGTGGTCAGTGATTAGAGTAAGAGATATGTAGGGTCTAGACCTGCAATGCTCTTCTCCTAGAACACAGTTGATTGGAGTAAAAAGCACCCATCTAGAGACAGGCCAATGACCTAGTTAGAGTCAGTAGGTCAAGAGCAAAATTGTAGCTGAGTCACCAGAATGGTAGACCATGGGTGGGGCAAAGGACACTTTTCTACAGTCAAGGACTGACTTCCAGAGTTGCTAAAAAATCAGAGGCAGCAGCAGATAACCTACAGGCCCATTGATTGGAGAGCTCCATATTATTCTTTGGATCGGAAATGTTCTCCCAAAGGCTCATGTGTTAAAAACAATCCAGCAGTGTTTCAAAAAAGGATTTGGGGATATGAATGGATTCTGAGGGCTCTAACTTCATCAATGGATTAATCCATTGATGGGTTAATAATTTGATGTTATTAGGAGGTGATGGAAACTGTAGGGGGCACAAATTGGAGTAAGTCAGTCACTGTAGGAGTGCCCTAGAAATGTGTTCCCGGTCCCCTCTCTTTTTTCCTCTCTCTCTCTCTGCTTTCTGATTGCCATAGCTGAACAGCTTTCCTCTGCCATGTCCCTCTGCCATGATGTTCTGTCTCACCTCAGGCCAGAGCAATGGAACCAGCCAATCACCAACTGAAACCTCAGAGACCATGAGCCAAAATGAATCTCCTTCCTTAAGTTGTTATATCTAGCCACAATGACATAACGCTGACGAACAATCAGTATACCTTTTATATGTTACCTTGTCCATTCTCACAAGTTTGCCAGTACAATGTTTTATTATTAAATTAGTTGCCAACATCGAATTTCAAAAGTTTTCAAGTAGAAAAATCTCACACTTGAGATTTTTTGGGGTGGGGCGTGGGGAGGCGGATAGCTCTACCATATTCTATCATATTTCTACCATAGGTGGTTGTGCATAGAAGCTACTTGATCTAGATGCTGTACACATCACTTTATAGCCGTCTCCTCTGCTTTTGGGGGTGTTCTCCAACACCGGAGACCATTGTTAGAAACATATATTATCCTACATAGGCCCTATACACACATTGCCCTGCTCACTTGTCTCCTGGAGGCACAGGCATTCTCATCTTTTATTAGGATGCTGAAGCTGTTGTAAATTGGAGACCCTTAGTTTCCTCTTGGAGGTCTGTGAAGTGAGGTTGCTAGATTTAGCAAACACAAAACACCAAGTGACAAAATAGGACACTTAGTTAAATTTGTGTTTCAGGTAAACAAGTGATTTTTCAGTGTATGTTTCTGATATTGTAATAATTGACAGCTCTCTTTGTGAGGCAAAGAGTGGAAACTGAGGTGATGCCCTGCTCTCTGCATTCCCAATACACATAAGCAGGGACATTTCCTACACATGCCCATCTATGCCGTGCCTCCATTGCGAAGGCAACCTTTTGCAACGTTGTGCTTCTTGGGGCTGAAGCTAATGTGACATATAGCACAGGAGTAGCCAGTTGGTGGAAATTGACTCAGGAGCCCTGAGGGTTCAAGTTGGAAGGTAGTTTGAAGAAAGATTTTGGTGAGTCCTGAATGCTTGGCTCAAGGCAGTTTGAGCCCATGGCAACAGTGTTTCAACAATACAAAGCTTATATCTCTGTTTTGAGATGGCATTTCTGCAGTAGATGTTTCAAGGGTGATGGGGGCAGGGTGTCACCCAGAAGGTATGGTAGTACTGAGGTTTGAGTTAACAAAGGATCTCCATTGGAAAGTGGAAAATGGGAGGAAGTGATAAAGGTAACCACTTTGAAGGAAGAATCAAGAGGCTTTGGTGACAGCATGGAGTGGAGGATGGAGAGCAAGAAGAATAAAATGTGTTGATGACATTTCTGTGATTGTGAAATAGTGGCAACACTGCCCTGGGTTTCATTTCTAAGGAAGTTGAGGGGGGATACTTTCCTGAAGGAAAGGTGAGCGATGCCTTTTTAGATTTATATCAATTTTTTTTTTTACTTTTTTATTTTTTGCATATTGGGGATTGAATCCAGAAGTGCTCTACCACTGAGCTATATCCACAGCGCCCCCTTTTTCTTTGTTATTTAATGAATTTGTTAAGTGGTAAAATATTTGTATTGTTCTTTGTAGTAATATATAATATTTATTTTGATACAGGATCTCGTTAAATGTAGAGGCTGGCCTTGAACTTGAAATTCTCCTGCTCAGTCTACCGAGTAGCTGGGATTTCAGGTGTGTGCCACAGGTAAGCGATGCTCCTTTAGATGTGTTGAGTTTGAGATGCAGCCAAATGGAAAAGTCCAGAAGTGGTGAAAATTTTATTGAATTATGAAAGCAACTAGTATTGATTCTGTGTTAATTGTTCTAAGAACTTTACACATAATTGATTTATTAGATTATGTTTCCTCACAAAAGTTTTCTAAAAGAGATACTACCATTACTCCTATCATTCCTATTGAGTGATAGAAGTTTGACAACTAGTCTAAAGTTGGGCAGTTAGTAACGTTCTACCCTAGCTGTCTCTTAATGACTGCCATGCTTCCTCAAAGTTAGACCTAGGGATTTGCTCTGCAGCTCTTCTTTATTTGATAAAATCAATCTAGAGCAGAGGGGAAAAAGTTTTGTAATATATTAATCAAAATTTTATAACAGGAAGTATAAAAATCAAGCTAGCTGTCCAAAATTAAATTAGATTTATATATAAAAAAGGATCAAATTAATCAAATTATGTGTATGCATGAATGTCATGATGTATCCCACTATTATGTATAATTATATGTACCAATGAAAATTAGTTAAAAATAATCAAAATGAGTTTGTTCTAATGTGGTACATTTATTTTTGGGAGTTATAATAAAAATACTTTAATTTTGCTATTTCAATTTCAGCATTTGTATTTAGTAAAGCTATAGGTAGAAATCAATAGCGAGATAAATCATTAATAAATAATATTGTGCCTTTGAAGATCCTTTTAAGTATTATTAAAATCATTGACAATGTATAAATTAATACCAGTCTTAACTTAATGTAACGTGAATTTAATTATATTTTAGTATAAATTATATTTTGGTATACATTTTAATATAATTAAATTCATATTTTATAATTGGCAATTTTCCTATACAAATGGTTGAGAGTAAGCTTCTTGTAAGAACTGTTATTTCATATTAAAAATAACATTTATTTTATTTCTTCATTTTGTGGTACTGGGGATTGAACCCACAGCCTTAAGTATGCTAGGCTTAAGTATGCTAGCCTTAAGTATGCTAGTGCTTAAGTATGCTAGCCTTAAGTATGCTAGCCTTAAGTATGCTAGCCTTAAGTATGCTAGTGCTAAACACTTTACCACTGAGCTATAACCCCAATCCCATTATTTTTTGCATGTATCTGTATAATATCATACATTTTCATAGATCCATTTTACTGAAGTCATATATTCTTGCTGAGCTGAAAATGGTTAGTTTGTCTTTTTGGAAAAAAGTTTTGGATCATGTTCTTAGATTAATAACTGTCGCCATTGCCTTGTTGTAGAAATGTTTTGAAAGAGAACATTGCATTCCTGAAGTCAGAGTATGGTCCTTGATTTCAGTTTTCACACACACTCAAGTTCTCCTGGAAGAGAGAATGTGAAGAACGGGAAATTGCATCCATGGAGCCATCAAGGGTCATCTCCATTGTGGGAGGTTTAGGACACAGGTGCACTGGACAACTGCTGCCTTTTCCTGCTGAGCCAGCAACTGTGTGTCCAACTTCACAGACAGAAGGGGAAATCTGCAAAGAAAAACATTACTCTCATGAATGTTTTGGCTTGTTGCTAACTCTGCCACAGGTCATTTGGGGTGTGACAGTGGTCTATGTGTGTGCAGCCTGTCTCTTAAACACAGTATCTTTCTCCTGGTATGGAGACGTAAGAAAATAGAAAAAAGTTAAAACTGGGAGAGAGAAATTCAGGAACACTCTCTCTCCAGTAATTCACCGCTGACTGTGTTGGCCTGACACTGCTCATGTGTTTATTGATGGCAGTGTTGGGGTACTTTGGGGTAGACTGAGGGCAAAGTTCTCAAGATGCCAGTGGATCCAGGTGCTGGGCTGTTGAACCACTGTGGAGTCACTGACTTGTGAATTTCATGGGTGCATTGGCAAAATCTTTTTGAACTTATGCAAGGCAGATAAATAGGCTTCAAACAGATGAAATCAGATGAATTCATATAACTAGGTCCAGCCTGAGTGCTTGGTGAGTGAGAATGCGAAGAATAAATCTTGAGACAGGCTTGCTAAACAGTGTGTGTGTGTGTGTGTGTGTGTACGTGCGCACACACGTAGGCTTAAGAACTCTCATCCCAAATTGCTATATGACTTCTAGTACCTGTATCAGAAACCCTGTTTCTATTTTAATGACATTCATTCTCAGCTCCCCAGCATACCATCCATTTCCTCTTATTTCTGTTAATAGTAATGTAAGCTTGTAAACTTGATCCTTTTACTTTTTTTGGACAAATGCTTTTTTATTGGTAACCTAAGAAAAAAAGGGGAGAAACTCCATGGAGATTTTTTTGAACACTTGATCAAAACAAATCTTATAATTGAAAACATTAATAACTCATACTTCTTTAAAAAACAGAAAATTGTCTCATTTTGTGCAAGTTTTTCTGTTGGCCACTTGGAATAAAGTTCAAACATCTTCTGAATAGATCATCCAAATTTATTTTTTCTTGTAAATAAGTTGACGAAAAAGCAGATGGCTGTTTCCCTATTTTCTTGACTTCACTATGTGAAATTGCTTTTTGAAAGCCAGGCACAAAATGAGGTGTGTGTGTGTATGTATGCATACATTTGGAACCAGATTTCTTCTCAATGAAAAGCACAGGAATGGGTCCCCTGCTTCCTCCCAGGTTGTGCAGCTTCACACACAGAGCACAAAATTGTGCCTTTGGCTTAGAATGGGAATTCTCTCACAGACTCCTCCAGCTATTTTTCTGGTGATGGCTTCAGAATTGTGATAAAGACAGGTAGCAAGATGCTTCAGGAATAAAAGGTCTAAGTCAAGCTTAATTTGGAAAAACTTCTGCACCCTAGATTACTTGATTAAAATCCCATGGTTTACATCCCAGGGTGTTCTGACTTCTACTCTTTAGTAGAGACAAATGAGGCAAAGATCAAGACTTTATTTCAAACAAAAATTGTTTTATTTTTCCTATCTGAAGGTGAGAGTATATAGAAGGCAGAATAAATCTATTTGTAATTTCTTTTTATGAAAGACATTAAGCAGTGGGTGATTGATTTTATGTTCAGAGTTTAGATTACTTTGAAAATGTAGGCCATTTATATTTATTGTGCTTAGGAGACAATCTAAGAAAATACTATGAGTAAAATATCTCATTCTGCCTTGTCTAACAGTTTTACATAGAAATTTGGTTAAATGATAGAGGATGCATCTAAGGGAATAAAATTAAAAATTGCCAGTGAAAATTAAAACAAAAATTTTATTTGTTCTTAATGAAAGTTGTTAAACTAGCTTTATAAATATAAACTATAATTACTGAAAGATAAATAGTAAACATTTTTTTATATACTACACATGTCTGGTAGCACACATAGAACCATCGTAATTATTGTTCAATTGTAATAGTATGTATCTGTTATATTACTTTCCTTGATGGAGCAATGCTAAGGGTTTTTTGTAGCCCTTCCTAGTAAATGCATCATGATTGTGTAAATGAGCATCTGTTTTAAGTTACAGATGCCTCAATAGCATCTTGGGATTTGGTTATTTTAGGGGTGGTGAATGTTTTCACTTTTGTATTTTTATACAAAAGCAGGACAGCTGCTGGGGAGCAAGGACTCACCCCAACCTCATGGGACTTTAAAAAAGTAAATTGTTTTTCTGATAGATTATGATAGTAGAGCCCATTACTTCCTTTATTTGACATTACTTCCTCTTTTCTTCCACACCATTCTTAGAGTCAGCTCTGATGATTAAAGAAAGTTACTTATGCTCAGGTGTTTGGGGACAGAAAAAAAGTTTTTAGTATTTCTGAGAAGATTTTTATTTCCAGAAATGAGGGTGTAATCTATCATCAAATGTCATCTACCAGTCAAGCAAGATAATGTAATACATCTTTAATCAGTTAAATTTACAAATTATTTATACTTTAATACTCAACATACTTTGCAAAGTCTTTGCCAGGTTTGCTTTGAATTAGATGACTTTGCTTGAAAGTTTACCAAGATAGCTCTTTAGGACAAGGAACTCCAAGTTCCTAATCCTGAACCATAGTGGAAGAAGAGGATATAAGTGCGATTTCTTCTTGTTGTTTTATCTCATTGAGATATTCGATTACAGTTTATTTTCATTTAAAAGTTTCATCCAGAAGATTATTTTAGTGGTACCAAACCCTAGTGATCACGAGAGAGCTTCCTATTCCCTCCAGCTGGAAGATGTGAAATGCTGTTATCAGCCAATATACTCTAGATGCACCAATTTGAATGATGATCTATAAGCTTTGGAGATTTGGAATTCTAAGATTAGAGACAGCTGTGGGCAGAAAGAGAACATTCCCCCACCCCTCCTCTTCCTTCTAACATTCCCACAGAAATTAATATACTTTGAGCTGAGCCGACTCAGACACAGAGGAGTCAAAGCTGGAGGATTTATTTGAAAAGGAAACCTAAGAAAAATCCTGACACATTTTGCAAAATCTTATAAAAATCTAAACATGATGGTAGTCGAAAGCCTGCCTGTGAAACATGGGTCGAGGGGAGATGGTCCAGACCTGGAAACCCTAAATCTATTTGTGGTTTTTGCTGAACTTGGGTCTGGCTCCCTGACATAAGGCATTTGAAATCCCATGAAGGAAATAAAATCCATCCTGGGACACAGTTAGTCAGGTTGGCTCCTTGTGGAGGTGGTGGTTCTTGGATGGCATATGGTATCTCTAGAGTGAAGTACACAAGAAGATGTGGACAGTCACTTTTAAATATCTCCTTCTGGGGATTTTACTCTTGAAGTCAATTTATAAACTATTTAAAGATGAAAAATTTTATATCAGTGAAGAATTTCTCTTTTCTTCTTTACTTTTCTCCTTTAAATGGGAAATAAAGTAGTATAGAGGAAGGATGTTAAAGAAGGTTATCAAGACCCATTTTCCTGCTTCCATTTCTTGTGTCCAATAAACCAATGGAGTGATGCATGGGAAAGATCTTCTGTTTCTGTACAACTGAAATAAAAGGGAAAGGGAGGAAAACAACCTAGCTGCCAATTTCATTGCAATCATGGTACTTGAGAAGTCACTGTTGGGAAGAATGCTTTGCTAGTAAATCAATGTGCTGCACCCCTGCCAAGAGGGCATGGTGGTGTAAAGGGAGGCATGAAGCTCAAAAACTATACTGCTATCTTGTGTGGCTCCTGACCCTCAGTCAGGAGGAGGCTCTCTGTTGGGGTTTTAGCATGGAAATTGCTAAAGAGCCAACTTTTGGCTCTGCCATTGGTTGGCTGAATGGTGTAGTACCCAGTGAGACTCAACTGTGTCATTTGTGAAAAAATTACTCACAAAGCTGTTATGAAAAGTAAAGAGAATGAGTGTATCAATCTGAGCACAGCAACCATCACTAAATAAGAACTTAGTAAAATGTTAGTGCCTACCTTCTTAGGAATATTCACTGGTAGGAAGGAAGTTATAAATCTCAAATATTACAAAACATTTGTGTTAGTCTGCTTTCATTGCTGTGACTGAAATACCTGACAGGAAAATCTTGGAGGAGGAAAAGTTTATGTTGAGTTCACAGTTTCAGAGATTTAGTCCATGGTCAGCCAACTCCATTGCTGCAGGCCCACGATTAGGCAGAACATCATGGCAGAAGGATGTGTCAGAGGAAAGCTGTTCACTCATGGTGGCCAATGAGGTAGAGAGAAAGAGAGGTTTGGAGGGGCTGCAAGGAAGATGAACCCTTCCAGGGCATACCCCCAGTGAACCACATACTCTAGTGATACCTCACCTACCTACTACAGTTATCACCCGGATAGTTCATTCAAATTAGATGAACTGATTAGGTTATAGCTCTCATAATGCAATCATTTCACCTCTGAATATTTCTGCATTAACACAAGAGCTCTTGGGGGCACCTCATATCCACATCATAGTAACATTATAATGGAAATAATTGTTCCATAATATTTATGTATGCAGATGTGGATATTTTGTGGAGACAAGGAGATGTGCTAGATTATTAGAAATGGTGATGTTTTAATTTTCCAAATACTGATTGAGTGTCCCTTATCCCAAATGCTTGGGACTAGCCAAACATGCTTTTGATTTTGAATTTTGGAATCTTGGCATAATCATAATGAGATATCTTGGGGACAGGACCAAGTCTAAACATGAAATCCAGTTGTTTCATATGTACTTGATATCTACAGTCTGAAGATAACTTTGTTCAATATTTTTAAAAACTTTGTGCATGAAACCATGTTTTATGATGGGTTTTCTGCTTGTTGCCTCATATCAGTGCTTAATACATTTTGGATTTGGGAGCATTTCAAATTTCAGGTTTTTAGATTGAGGATGCTCAACCTATAGCTTGGAAATAGATATATTGTGTACTAGTATATATTGCAATATATCTTGCAAAGATATATTGTGGCTGGGCACAGTGGCACACGCCTGTAATCCCAGTGGCTCAGAAGGCTGAGGCAAGAGGATTGCAAGTTCAGAGCTAGCCTCAGCAACTTAGCGAGGCCCTAAACAACTAAGTGAGATCCTATCTCTAAATAAAATATGAAAAAGGGCTGGGGATGTGGCTCAGTGGTTGAGTGTCCCTGAGTTCAATCTCTGGTACCCCAAAAACATCAACAACAGCAACAACAACAACAAAAATCATTGTAGCTAAGAATGCATTAGGTCATTAAATGGTGATCTGTGGATATTTAGAAGAGGAATCAGTGTTACTAGAGTCTGTAAGTTTTTGCTAAGGTAAGTATGCAGTATGCAATCCCTGATGTTTTATTTAAGCCAACATGGGAAGAAATGTAAAACCAATTACAAATAGGCATCACTTAACAAAAGGTATTATGTTCTGAGAAATGTATTATTAGGCCATATCTTTGTTGTGTGATCATTATACTACTTATACAGATCTATATGGCATGGGTCAAGCATTCAGCATAACTTGATGCAATCAAGAGACATGATAATATGATTACTATGGCATGATTCACAATAGCCAAATTATGCAATCAGCCTGAGTGCCCATCAATGGATGAATAGATAAAGAAAATGTATATATGCACAATGGAGTATTATTCAGACTTAAAGAAAAATAAAATCATGTATGGCACTGGAGCTCATCATGTCGAGTGAAGTAAGGCAGATTCAGACAAGTTCACATGTTTTCACTCATATGTGCAACCTAGGGAAGGATAAGAAAAAGGAGAAGAAGGAGGAAAGACAAAATTAAAGTAGAAGTGGGGATTTTTATAATTTGGATATGAAGTGTCCCCCAAAGATTCATGTATTGAAGGCTTGATCCCCAATGCAGTAATGTTCAGCATTGGGCAATTGGGAAGTGATAAAATCATCAGGGCTTTGTCCTTATCAATGTATTAATCACTGACAGCTGAAGGATGACTGGGAGATGGTGAAGGCTTGTGGGGGCAGGGGCTAGTTGGAGGAAGTACATTAATGGGGGAGGGACTTGGAAGGGTACTTCTCGTCCCCAGGCCTTTTCTCTCTATTTCCTGGATGCCATGAGGAGAGCAGCTTTCCTCCTCCATGCCCTTCCACCATGATGTTCTGCCTCACCTCAGACCCCGAGCAATGGAGCCAGTTTCCCATGGAATAAGACCTCTGAAATCATGAGTCAAAATAAATTTTATTTCCTTTAAATTTTTATGTCAGATATTTTGGTCACAGTAATAAAAAGCTAACACAGAGACTATAAGGGAAGGGGAAGGAGAATAAGTGGGGCGGGGGGAGAAGGGTAAGGGAAGGGAGGCTAATAAAGCTGGTGGATATGATTAAGTATGTTATATGCATGTATGAATACGCCACAACTAAACTCATTATTTTATATACTTAATATGTACGAATAAAGAGATGTGGTAAACAAAATATGAGCCTGCTGCTTGTGTAACATGGTATACTGTTTTGCAGTAAGCTTATTTGTTTCATGAGTAGGAGTCCACTCCAAAATAATAAAAAATGTATAGTATAGAAAACACATAAACCAGAAACATAGTTATTTATTATCATTATCAAGTTTTATGTATTGGGCATAATTATATGTGCTATACTTTTATATGACTGGCAGTGCAGTAGGTTTGTTTATACCCACATCACCCAAATACATGAATAATGCATCACACTACTGTTCTGTTTAACTCTGGAAAGGGGCAGCAACTTGAATTCAAACCTTTGAGATAGACTTGCTTGTTTTCTTTTTTTTTTTTTTGGTACCAGGGATTGAACTCAGGGGCACTTGACCACTGAACCACATCCCCAGCCCTATTTTGTGTTTTATGTATGACAGGGTCTCACTGAGTTGCTTAGCACCTCGCCATTGCTGAGGCTGGCTTTGAACTCATGATTCTCCTGTCTCAGCCTCCCTAAGTGCTGGGATTACAGGCTTGTGCTACTGCGCCTGGCTTGTTTTTCTTAATGTATGTATGCACGTATGTATGTATTTAATTCTGGGTAAGGATCACAGTGGGCTTCCAATTGTAAACTCCATGAAGACAGGGAGTGTTCCTAGAACAGTGCCTGTCATAAGTTTCTACTTGTTAAATGAATGAATAAGCAATATATCATTAAGCAACCACTGTTGGGCAAACTAAGGAGTTACCAGAATGAGGTTTTACTTTCAGTTGTTTATTTTGCTCTTGGCAATGTTTGGGTTGGGTTTCTTGGGAAAATTTTTGTGTGTGTTCTATAAACCATTTTCTATTCTTATGGAATTGTGTGGGTTCTACTTACAAACTTCCCCCTGTTTTGGGACCATCTTGGAAAAAGCCTGCTCTCCAGAAAGAAGGTGAGAGAGATGGTGTTTGTGATATGACAAGCGAGGAGACAGGAAGGGGGATTCCTGGGTCTCACAGAGGATAAGCCTGTGGATAGACTGGCAGGTTTAATTGTTAAACACCATTATCCTTAAGGAAATATCCATAATGCACTTCCACAATTGGTCGAGCATTTTGGTAAATGAACCTAACAGGTTGTGATCATCTCAGTCATTCAGCTGCCTGATCAGTCTATGGAAAGGTATTAAAGGTTTCTGAGGTAAATGGGTCAGTGCCATGTGAGTCCACTTTCTTACTGTAATTCTGTCTTCACTTCTAGTGGTTCTCAGGTTAAAGAGCCTTGATTTTGTCACCTTTCATCCTCCTCTGCTGCTCCTCACAGCTTCTGTAGTAGGCAATATAGAGAAGGAAAGAAAAGGGACTTGATGTGTTTTAAGAAAGGATTCATTGTGCTATAAATGCTTTATGTATGTTACGGTGTTCATTCCTCTTGGCAACTGGAACACATGGATATTGTCATTCTGTTTTATAAAGCACAGAAAAACCAAATTGTTTGCTTAGCTGATGAGGGGCAGAACCAGGCATTGAACCTAGAATTATCTTATTCCAGAATCCCTGCTACTTGTTTCATGGTACCTCTCTGTACTCCTGGGCACTTTTTCAAACTATCTCTGGATAGAGATGCAGACATAGAGGTAGCACTGGGAACAGGATGATGTGTAGACATGAAGGTAGCAAGTCTGAGCTGGAAGCAAGGCTAGGTGAATCTTGAACACTCATTTTCCGCTCTTCCCTTACTCTGCCTCCTCCCCTCATCTCCCCCAACAATCTCCTGCCTCTGAAAGAAGTCATAACAAGGGATTTGTCTCTTGAGATCAAACCAGTGATCCATCCAGCTTAGTTTCCTGTCTCTAGAATTTGGCTGAATCATGACACTTGACCAGGAGGCACAAGGCTCAGCAGCCCCAGGGTGCACAAACACCATTGCATATTGCAAATGGGATGAAAACATCCTGGCTGACCCCAGACCCATGTGTGCCCCAGAGCAGCAGATTTAATGAAGCAAATGGCCAGGTGAGGTCACAGACCAAATTCCAGACATGTTTTGCCCACACTAGCTTGAAGGGTCTCCATGCATCTCACTGTCAGATTTATAGACACATCTGAATCTCATTTTTAAAATTCCAGCCTCTGAGCTTTGATATATTTCCTTCTAATACTTTTCTTCTGTGGCCTGAGGAACAATAGGAACACTTTCAATCTGACTTGCAATTAAGATGAACAGAGGAAAATTTTAGACAATCGTTAAAATGAGCTTAATAATGTTTGTGCTATTAGTGTCTTAGGGGGCAGTGAGAGAGTTGGCAATTCTTTTAAAAATGTTTTCTTAATTTAAGGTGGAGCTGGTTTAAATTCACCACCCTGCATTTCATGTTATCTCTAAATTATTTCCCCACCAATTATGCATGTTGACTACTGCTATAAGCAAGTGAGATCTTGTGCCTTAACCAGGGCTAATGTTCACCAATAAGGCAGGTCAGAAGGGCCATGTCAGTGGCTGAGCTAGTAGATTCTTAGATACAGTAGGAACTCAAAGGACCTGGTGATACTCAACTCTGGCTCTCAGAGTGACAATATAGGGACATAGTAGAAAAATAGTGAGCCAATTCAGAAGTAGGGCTTGCATGGTATTGATGGAAGCTATAGTTAAGGGGAAGACCCCAAAGCCATGTGAATAAAAGAAGGATCCTCTCTGGAGGTCCTTAAAGTGTCTGGGCCAGTGGTTGCCCCTTTGTTTCAGCAGTGGATCCTTTGTGATTGTCATGCCAAATAGGTACAGGCTAGTTTCTCCTTTAGTGTGGGCCCAGGGAACTCAATAATGACGGTGCAATTGTGGTATTGAGTCTTGTTTTTCAAAGAACAAAACAAAATCTTTTCCATTACATTCTTTTAGTGTATGAATTTCATTTTATTCCTTCTGCAAAATCTCTTTTGCAGAGAGATGATTTTTTTTTCCTTATTCTTGTCCCTGTTCCTTTGTGAAGCTGAATTAGGTCTTAGTTTTCTTTCTCTTAGTTTTTGTTTCTTTTTCTTTGTGAGGCTGATTAAGTCTGACCCACAGGATCTACGCAGAAGTGGTTGAAAGAGAAGTAACACACCCTCCCTTTCCCCTTTCCTCTTAGTTCCACTTGCCTTTTTTATGGCATTTGGATACAAAATGCTGATATCAGGATCTTGGCTGGAACTTTTCTCAGATTACCAGGGTCACAATACAATGGCTAAACTTTGGAGGAATCCCCCGGGCGATTCCATTTTCCAGTGCCATCCCAGGCATGTAAATTCTCCTCTGCCAGCTTATCTGGAATGTGAACCTAGCGGAGAGCCCTGTGGGGTTGAGAAGAAGGGTGGATTCCTCTTAGAAGTAGTGGTCAAGAGATCAAGTTGATTACATTGGCATTTTTCTTTGAAAGTTGCAAAGCATTGACATTAAAATATCCTCCCTATTAATTAAGAGTTTTAATATGACAGGGGTATAGAACTTTAATGAGCACCACGGCACCATGGTTGCTGAATTAATGACTAGGATCCCAGACTCTGGGCTTATCTGCCATTAGGCATCTCTGAGCTGGCAGGAAGAGCAAGCTGGCAAGAATCACCCTGGAAGTGATTGAGTTTCTCAAGCAGCCTGTGTTATTTTAATGAGACTGAGATATTGAGAACATGGTGCATTGATAAACTGAAGAAATAATGAAGGTTATTTCTTCTCCCTCCCCCATCTCTTTCCACTCTCTTCAAATGAAGCAATTATTTCCCTGACCTCAGGAACTGCATTTCAAAGAGGTCTGAAGACAGGCTTAGGCCTGCTGCTCTAGTGAATTCTGTGGTGCCCAATTACTGACCTCAGGAGTCAGCATCCTGAAGATTAGAGTCATGGAGAGTTGGCTTCACAGGCTCACTTCTAATAATACGCCTTCCATGCAGACACCATTAACCTGCCTTTTCCAGTTAGCCAATAACGAATGTCTTAAGGCAAAATTGTTATCAGCTCTCTAGGGGTCAGGCCTCAGGCTCTAATTAGAAACAGGGGCATCTGCAGGGGAAAGTAATAAAAGCACCCAATGAGTGAAAGCTGACAGTG
The DNA here is from genome assembly GCA_004024805.1 of Geosciurus inauris. Classification (NCBI taxonomy): domain Eukaryota; kingdom Metazoa; phylum Chordata; class Mammalia; order Rodentia; family Sciuridae; genus Geosciurus; species Geosciurus inauris. The sequence continues at coordinate 65,307 of PVHX01002692.1, forward strand.
AATGAAGGCAAGGTGAGAAGTCATCCAGTCCTGGAACTTACTGGAATAATACATCTTTGGTGCCTGAAAAAAAATCATAGCTCATTTAGGCTATCGAACAAGTGGTATTTTTCATGCTGATTTTATTTAAATGTTACTGGAGATATTAGTCCACTTTATGTCACCATAACAAAATATGTGAGATAATTAACTCAAAAAGTGTAAAAGGTTATTTAGGTTCTTGGTTTTGAGGTTTCCAGTCCATGATTGATTGAGTCTGTGGAGAGGTAGTACATCCTGGGGGGAGTGTGTGGCAGAGCAAAAGTTGCTCACCTATGGCTAGAAAGCAAAGGTTGGTGGCTAGGGTCCCACAATTCTCTTCTAGAGCACACCTTCCATGACCTCAGAACCTCTCACTAGGCCCTAGCTCTTAAAGTTTTCACCGCCTCCTAGCAACGCCAAGCTGGGGGCCATGTCTTTAGCACATGAACATTTGGGGGACATTCAAAATCCAAACCTCCTTTGAAGACCTTAATTATTTAATTGAAATAAATGAACATTTACTGAGATATACTGTGTGCAAAACACTGCTTGAGCAGATGGCTGACACTTCCCCATGGGATTCTCTGAGAGGTTCAAACTCTTATGTCCCAGGAATCTGTAGTACACAGAGTGTATCTTTTTTGCATGTGTTAAATGATAGTAGCCACATTCCATTTGTGGGTGGTTTGAAGAAGTGGCCTCTTATTTTCCATAGTGTTTAATTATCTTGGGTGATGCCCATTGACAAAGGCTGGGTCATAGACACAATTCCTGTTCCCCAATTAATCCTATTTTAGCCAGGACAACAGTAGGAGCCTGGCGATGGCATAGACTATGGTAAAGCCCAGGAGAGGGGAGTGTATTGCTGTGAAAGCATGTAGAAGAAGCAACTAATGTGGTGAGGCATGGCAGGATGGTCAAGGAGAGTCTTCCTGAGGAATCAGTATCTAAGCTCCTACCTGGGGGAGAACTTAGAACTGGTCAGAAGAGAGGAGAAGAAATGTCTGGGTAGGGAAGAGGGTGTGAGAAAATGACCCGAGGCCTTGAGTCATGGGGATTTTTCATTGGTAGACATTTTGATGACCATTGACTCCTTGGTGTTCAGTACATAATCTTTATATCATGACACATAGTAGATGCTCAGTAAATACTTGTTGGATGACTTAATGAGGAGGGAAAAGAATTTGATTTGAGTAAAAGGTGGAGATGGGAAAATGGGGAGGGTAGGAAGGGATTTGGGGGAGAGACAATTTTTGTACAAACAGCAGGTTGATGGTTTCCTAGATAGGGCCCCCTTGACTGCATGTACAACATGGTAGAGAAGCAGAAAGGGAAATAGTCACATGCAGAAGAAAGAGAGAGGTCCTGTGGTGAGACAGAAGCAAGAGACTGGTAAGCACCAGGGTTACCCTTTTTATAGGGACTCATTCTCGTGAGAACTTATTCATTCCTACCAGATGTGTCCCACTCCTAAAAGACAGCATTGATCCATTCCCCAGGGTGGAACCTCCATGACCTAACTACCTTCTACTACGCACCACCTGTTAAAGGTTCCACCTCTCAATAGACACATGAACCACTGGGGGACAAGCCACATCCAAATCATAGAATATGGTACGTGAGTTTCATTTTAAATATTCTTTATAATGAAAGCATTATAGTTACAAGTTATTTTTCCTTTATTGTGGGGCTTTGCTCTTTCTCCAATTGACAGGGATCCCTAGCCACTGAGCCACACAGCCCACTAATCCTGTTGAGAAGCATCAGTGGAGTGGTGGTCTGGGCCAGTTGGAGCAGGGGTGGCGAGGGTGAGAGCCCGTCATAACATCATGGGTCTGAGGTGCAGTGAACCATGCCTGAGGCAAGCCAGTATGTGCCAACATGTCATACTGGGGCATCCTGGCCCCATCTCATGCAGATGGCCACTCCACACAGTTCTGCAGCTCCCAATCCCCGAGCATCCGTGTTCTGATGACCTCAAAGTCCCTGCTTCCCAATGAGCTATAGGAAAGTGGAAGTGGGTGTCACGAGCGGCATGTGCAATTAATAATTACTCAGAGGTGGATCATCTTTAAATTCAAGTGTATGTTCAATCACAATTATCAAATATAATTAATTAATGCAAAAAGTGTTGGGTGTGCTGGAGCACCCCAATTAGCATTCAATGTGCACTAATTAAACCCTATAGGTAAGTTACACTATCCTAGGGCAACTAAACACTACCAGCAATTCACATAATCCTAGGGCAACTAAACATTACAAGTAATTCACACGATCCTAGGGCAACCACAAGCCCCAAAATACCTCTGATGCCAGGTGACTTCTCTTAGCCAAAGAGCAGACATTGTCCTTGTCTGGTGGTTCTCTTCAACTGATGGGGACATCAGGGAATAGTGGAGTTGATCCAGGTACGGACAGCAAGGTGGCCGGTCTCACTGATATCCTTGGAGCAAAGCCCACAACGTGGCAGGACAAGCAGTTTAAAATGCAGTTCCAAGTTGGTGGTGTGAGCTGGTGATTGGTTACACTCAGTAAAAGCCAATGTCCATTGGTTATGTCCAGTGAGATAGTATAATTGCAACTGGGCCTTTCTTTGTGCATGTGCTTGGAACTGAGCTCCCTATCAATTGTAACCAGTCTTTGCTAGACAGGCCTATGGTTAGGTGCCCCTTATCAATTGTAAACAGGCACAACTAAGCAAGTCAATGGCTGCTGTTCCTGAGTGTCTGGCATGTCCAGGCATGTCTATGGCATATGCTCCTTACAATGGGATAGACCTAATTGGGATTGCTGGGCTAATCAATAGTGTTGGTACTTTTCCATCAATGATTATTATAAATTTGGACCAACAGTATTGACCTAAGTGCTATACAACCTTTGGATAAGCACATTCAAGTGACAGCTCCTATTAGGTCTCCTCATGCCTTGTGAGAACTCTCTCTCTTTTCTTCCCAACTGAATAAATCGTAGTCTTTTGCATTCATTCTTCCTTGGCAGTGGATTTTATTCTTCAAATTCATGAGACAAGAACCCGGAAAGAAGAAGTGGGGGTGCGCTGCAACACTGGAGGGCATAACCTGCCATTAAGGGCTGCAACATGTTACTCAAAAGGGCTTTCTTGGCTGCAGAAGCCTATAGCTTATGAAGACCCCACCCACCAGCAGAAGTGGAGAAAATTTAGTTTTATGATGATAAAGAATATGGGCTTTTGAAACATTCACACCATTTTCCCATTTCTTTGGTTCCAATAGACTCTAAAACTTGAGGATAAATTTTAAATTGGGCCCAGTAGAAGAGGAGATGACTTAGAAAATGTGGAGGACTAAAGAGGGAAGGTTCACATCCTCACTTCTTACTTTTACCAAGATCACCCAGCACTCTTTGGGTATTGCCTCAGGGTCAGATTTCATGGGAATCAAATATTTCACAATTGATCAAAGTTGAAAACCACTGCTCAAATGAGTAATTCAAGGTTGACAACCTAGAAGTAGGCAAGCAGCCACTAATGGCCAGTACCACAAATAGTGCATTATAATGCTTTGGCCATTGACATGAGTGGCAGTAACCACTAGGTTGGGGGCCTTGGAATCACTGCTGCCATACTATAAGGACCTGCAATAAGTACTCAACTTTCTTTTGAGAACCCTCAAGACAAACCACCTAAGATTTAGAGGTGAGAGGGAGCTATACAGCATGTGTTGGCATCTCTTACCAGGCTCTGTGCTGTCTTGTATGCAATGTCCACTTACCTCTCAGAAACTATGCGAGAAAGACAAACATTATTAAGTATAAGTAGTTTCTCATGCATCACAGATAAGCCAGAAATTCCATGACTTTAAATTACTTACTTTGGAGTGATGACTGATTTGAAAGGTCAACTTGGAAGCAATGTCTCCAAACATCCCGCTTGTCATTGGTAGGATCACTAATAGTAGATGCTATAAAACAGGATGTGGACATTATAGAATTGAGGTTCTTAAATTTTAGTCTGTAAATATCAACAAGGAAATGAACAAACTTTCAGTCTCCACCTGCAGAGACACTGATTTAGTAGGTTTGCAGTGGGGTCTAAGGGGCAACATTTTATCATGCAGGTGAGGAGCACTGTGGACTTTCAAATAGGAGGCAAAATAACTGTAAAGACTAGACGATGAGAAGGAGATGAATTAAAGCTGCTCAGCAAGGCTTTATTGAAAATAGACGCTCTCCGGTCGAATTCTCCCGTCCATCAGAGTGCGTCCGGGAGAAAATGGCACCGGGGCTCCGGCGTAGAGAGAATAATCAAAAGCCTGGTCAGGAAGGGGAGGACTTGGGGGCAGGAAGAGAAGGCCAGAGTCCTTCCTGGATAGGTCAGGAAAAACCCGCTGATTGACAGGAAGCATGTCTACTGGTAGCGTCAGCGTCTGGCTCTCCGCTCTGTTTTGGCGGCGCGGTGGCCATGTTGGCGTGTTCGGCGCATGCGACCGGTCACTTTGGTTTGCGTTCTGCAGCAACAGCGCTTTGTGGCAGGCAGCTTCTGCACTTTACGGCAGCAGAATCGGAGTTTTACAGCAGTGTCTGCGCTTTGCGTTTGCCTCGCTACCGTTCCATAGCTGCCATGACTGGTCCCCCTAATTGGACATCTTGGACCCTGACCCGACCTAACTATAACCATCCTTAAACATGACGGATGGCTTTGCTCAAGTTCCTTTGTCTCAGAAAAAGACATAGCTGCTAATTGATTTGGAAATTGAGGTAACTGGATTGATCCACACTTGATTATTCCGCTGTAAAGCATTGGTAAGTAAGTGTGGCTGGAATTCTTCAAGATGGTACAGTATTCTCTCTGCTTTTTGATCATCATGTGTGATGGTTCCCTCTGCTATACTCTTCCTCCATAATGTCCTGCCTCACCTTGAGCCCTGAGGAATGGAGCCTGCTGTTTATGGATTGAGACCTCTGAAATTGTGAGCCCCTAAATAAACCTTTTTCTCCTAAAACTTTAGGAGAAAAACAATTGTTCTGGTTGGGTCTTTTAGTCACAGCAGTGAAAAAGCTAACTTAAACAGAAATTGGTCCTGAGAAGTGGGGTTGTTGCTGTGACTAATCTATGTGGTTCAGAATTTTTTGGAGCTTTTTGGAATTGGTGAGAGGATTTTGAAATGTGTAGCAGTATAACCCGGGAATGCTTCACATTGTTGTGAGTAAAGTTTAATGACTAATTCTGGTGGGAGCTCAGAATATCAGAATGCCAATAGGACTATGAACAGTAAAGACAGGCTCAAGAGAGTTCAGAAAAGGAGAGCTCTATTGGAATTTGGAATAGAGACCATTCATGTTATGTTCTGGCTGGGGAGTTGTCTGCATTTTGCCTGTGTCCTGAAACTTTCTATGAGGCTGACTTTAAAAGCAATGGACTTCCTAATCTGGTGGAAGAAATTTCTAGCCACCATAGCCTTCAGGCAGTGGCATGGATATTGCTGAAGGCTTTTAGCCAAGTTTTTTATGATATTCAGGAGCAGAAATCAGAGCAGAAAGATTTGAAAACCTTGGACTTGAATTGTGCGTGTAAAACTGGGGCTAAAGAAGTTGCAGTTGTTAAAGATTTTACAAAGAAATGCAAAAGAATTTGCCCAGAGACAGTAAGACAAATGGCATCTCAGGAGCTGGCAAGACCACTCAAGGGAGTAAAAGTGCAAATTCTCTTGAGAAGAGGCAAGTGGGGACTCCTTGCACAAGGGGGCCCAGGAAATTTTTTCCACATGTTCACCTACCCACTCAGAGGCTACAGCAGCCAGGGTCACTGGAGGCTTGGCTACTACTTGAGATGGCAGCAGACCTTGGCATTAACCACATGGTGCTGGTTCTGCAGTAATGCAAGATGCTGGAGCTAGGGGGTCATGGAGTTTCCACCAAGATTTCCAAGTAAGGCCTGGGAAGCCAGGCAGAGTGCAGCAGGGTCAGAGTCCCTACTGTCACCCCCTGAGAAGTCAAAGTGTGGAGATTTGAGGAGGAAGTTGAAGCTACAGTGGAGACCCACAAGATTTAAGAAATGTCAGTAATGTGGGACATAATCCTAGGAAAGCTGCAGGAATTGAGCAGAGACAAGCCAACAGAGAAGCCACTTGGGCTGCAACCAACAAAGCCACAGGGGTGGAGATACACAAACCCTTTGGAGAGAACATCACGATGCTATGCACCTCAGATGCTGAATGTGTAGCTTCATGATTTATTTGCCCAGCTGGATTTCGGTTTTTGGTCTTGCTTTGGTTCCATCCTTCTTTCTATGCCACTAGTTTTGTGAATGGAAATGTGTACTCTGTACCATTATATATTTGATACTTGTAAATTGCTTTTAATTTTACAGGAGCTCACAATGGGAGATTGACTTGAGCCTCAGAGAAAACTATGGACATGAACTTTGAGCAATCTTGGAATTGTCGGGGACTCTTGGGAATGGACTAAATATATTTTGCATTGTGAGATGGTTGTGACTTTTTGGGGGGCCAGGGTGGAATATTATAGTTTGGATGTGAGGTGTCCTCCAAAAACTCACATGTGAGACAATGCAAGAGTTTGGAGGAGAAATGATTGGGTTATGGCCTTAACCTAATTCGTGAATTAATCCCTAAGGGGATTAACTGAGTGGTAACTGAAGGCAGGTGGGGTGTGGCTGGAGGAAGTGGCTCATTGGGGGCATGGCTATGCAGCATATATTTCAATCTGGCAAGTGTTATCTCTCTCTATGTATTTCTTGATCATTATGTGAATTAGTTCCCTCTGCCACACTCTTACAACCATGATGTCCTGCCTCAACTTGTACCCTGAGGAATGGAGCCCACAGCCTACAGATCGAGATCTCTGAAACAATGAGCCCCTAAATAAACCTTTTCCTCCAAAACAACAACAACAACAACAACAAAAAAGCTACAGTATCTCCTGCATTTATATTAGCACAATGAAAATGTTCTTTTTCCCTATTTCTTTTATAAGCTACTGGTTAGTAGTTAAACATTCCTTTAAAATTGAGTATTTTGTGAAGTGTGCCTGTGTCCATAATCAGACTTGCAAACACATTTCCCACATCAATATGCCTGAAGGTCATCCCGATAGACCCTTTCTTCCCCATGGCAGGAGACTTCTTACCTTTGTATCTTTGTTTGGTTCTTCAGGATAGGATGCCCTCTTCACCCCGTCAAATATTATTGATCCTCAAAGGCTTATTGCAGATGTCATATCCTCCTAAAGCATTTCCTGATTCAACTTTTCCACTTCCCTTTTCCTGCATAGCCTAATGTGATTTCCATCACCTCTGAGTCCACAGCATTCATGGTTGTAATTCTTTAACGGTGCATCTTTTTTGTCTTTTTCATTTCCTGTTTTTTTTTTTTTTTTTCCCCATTAAATTACTGAAAATGCTTATGGAGATATTTAGGTACTACAGAAGTATATAGCATCAAAGGCAAAGCCTCTGTATTTGTGATCTCATCCATTTACGTACTCACTCTGTCCTCATACACACACAGACATGCTATCCTTTTTTAGGAAAGATTTACTCTATAAAGCAGACTTCTGGTCAGCTTCTTCAGCATGTGTAGAATTCCAAAGAATTTTCAATCCATCCTTTAATTTGGATTTAAAAGATGTGACACATTCCACCATGCCTGGCTCCTTGTATTGATTTTTGATAAAGTTAATAATATTTTATTTCTCATAAAAGGGGTGGGGTAAGCATATGAATCTTCAGATTCTGGGGCTGGAGAGGAGGTTAAAGAAGCTCTCAAGTTGTCCTGGGCTTCAGGTAAATATCTTAAAGGCAACAAACAAAAACAACATCAGGCCTTCCAAAAAAGACCCATGGACTAGTTAACCTACTCCATGTATCTTACAGTGCTGAAACAGTTTTTCTTTGCTAGTCTTGAATTAAAACATTTTTTAAAAAATTATCAGATTTTATTTAGCATACCAATACATCTTGGTAATATATTAATATGTAGAGTCATAAAAATGTTTGGTGCTATCCAGAAAATGCTTCTAAATGTATAAGGTATATGCAGAATCCTTTGAATTCATAATTCAGACAGTGTTGAGTTTATAAAGGTTTCAATCACCCATTCTGTTCCGGCAAGCTCCCACACTTGAAATGAGAACTGACAGCTGAAGACTTTCTGACCCCATCTTCTACACCTGTACAGGTGAGGGATGACATGATGAATAGAACATGAACTCTAATACTGGCAAGACTGGGGAGACTGGCTTGGTGAGAGGACTGCAAGTGCGGTACTGATGAAGCAGTGGATTTTCTTTAAGTTAGAATAATAAAGCTGATGTCAAATTTCAAAGAAAGGGCTAATTTTAACCATTTTGGTAACTAATCAAAAATATAATCTCTTTTTAATTAAGAAATCCCAATGACTGAGGTAGATGATGCTGTTATCAGATACTGAATTAGGTTTAAGGTATGAAAATGATAAGTAAGGGAAAGAAAGTGCTGATGTAAAATTATCTTCCTTTAAATTCAGATGCACAATTAAGAATGTTTCCATTTCAACCTTCTAAACATGAAATCCAGCTATGACATGTCTGGGGCCCACTTGTCTATTTGAAGTTGAACACAACAGTTGGGGAAAAGATCCACACGCAACAGAATGGCAAACTAGGGAACAGCTGTTCCTAAGAAAAAAATCAGTTACTCTGCATTTGATATTTCCATCTGGGCTCATTCTCAACTGTTTAGGATGTGGATTCCTGAAGGTTTCTTTAGCATTTAACTAATTCTTTGTTGGTTGAAGGGGCTTGGAACTGTTTCTCCATACATAAATTGATCCTTGGTGATGGAAAAGTTATCCCCACACGGGCAGGAGTAGAAATACATTTCAGAGTCCTCATGATATTGGAAGCCCTCGATCTTCACCTCGTCATGAAACACCGCCATAGTCCTTGGGGCCAGCGAAGGGCTGGCACCCCTGTCTTCCAGCAACACCTGTGTTGGTCTAACTTCCCCAGTACCCCTAGATCCTGGCGCCATCACCATGTACAGGTGCAGTAACTCAAAACATTTTTATGTACCCATTTTATTCTACATAATTAGGTTAGATTTCTGCAAATAAAGACTTTTTGAAAACTTTATTATATTTGCACCATCAGTCTGAATGTCTGGTGCAAATTCAGTGGTCAGACCTTTTGAAATAAATTGCTCCTAATAATTGCTACCAATCATACAGTTCTCAGCCACTGGCTTTATCCTCAGTCCATACATTTTACTCCTTTCTGCTATTTCTCATTTAAGTTAGCAAACAAAAAGGACATATCTTCAAGAACATATCTGAAGACTATTTTATAAGCATAGACTATCTTGCAAATCCAAAGAGAGGACATATTTGCCTTTATAGACCCAATTTCACTTCTCATTTTCTTAAATTGCAAGGTACACTTTACTGTGGATGGAGGATGCAAATCTTTTCACTCTTTTACCTGTGTTAAATCTAAACATGGTAGTTTTGTGTAGCTTTCTAAAAAGTTCAACAGTCTTGACCACTTGTTTGAAAATGGCACTTTCTGCCTGCATTTGTTTGAGTGTATCTTACCCCAGTGACCAAGTCTAAAGTTGCTTCTGATGGCCCCCTTCACTCCATTCCTATCTTTCCTGCCTTTCTTGAACTGAAATGTGGAATTCTCAGTAGACATGGAGTCTTTCTTTGTATCACTAATGTCTGAGTTTTAATGACTGTGGAGAAATATACATTGGTCAAAATGGCAGAGGAGGAGACTGGGTCAGAAGGAGACTTCTTCCAGAACTCTTAAACATGCCATTGACTCTGGGATCTAAATTAACACATTGGGATCTTCAATTTATACAATTTTTCCCTGGTCAGAAAATAAAATGTCTAACAAGCCTACAGGTATACTCAGCAGCCATATTAAAGTTCTCATAAATCATTTATAGGTTACAAAGTAAACACGCCTGGCTCTTTGTATTTTGGTTCTTTGGCAGAAAGCTCCATTCCAGCTGGTCTAACATCAGTCTGGGTGTCTTTCCCAAACACTCAAGTTCCTCCTTCTGTGATCCTTTTAAAAAATATGAATAATTCTGTATAGCTATACATGGAGCCTACATGGACAATTCAGAAATGTGTTCTGTTATCTTTGGCAGGATGATGTTCTACTGCTCATAGTCAGAGAATAATCACATGCTGGCCTTACCTAGAAAAGGCCTCTCATGTATATTTTCCAGGAATCATGCACCCATTTTTAAAGATAGGTTTCAATTCTGCTGATGCAACATGACAGCAGGAGCTAGAAAACTATAGCCAGGTCTGCTTTACATGGCTCCTGAGCTAAGAATAATTTTTACATTTTTAATTTCTTTTTGAAAATTAAAAGAATATTATTTAGTGATATATGACATATTTTAGAATTTGAATTTTAGTGTGCATAAGTATTATTGGATGACAGCTATCCTCTTTTGCTAATATGTTATTTAGAGTTGCTTTTGTGCTCTAATGGCAGACTTGAGTCCTTCCGGCAGAAATTTCCAGATGGCCTGAAAAGTCCTTCACAAAAACAGTTTTCTCAGTCCCGATTGAAAGCATGGACTTTGGATTAGACTTTCTGGTTTGAATTCTGGCTCTGCCACTTATAATACAAAACTTGTTCATTTTTCTTTTGTATAAAGTATGTTCTTATTTGTAAAATATATGCAAAATTTGTCTACTTTATTGTTTTCTTGTGAGAATTAAATGGCATAAAGTTTGGGCTTCTCCCTGTGCTCCAGTACCTCTGATATCATGGTTCAAATTGTTCAAATTATGGTTATTCTACTCTTTCCTGATTGTGTTAGTCAGGTTTTCATCACTATAACAAATACCTGACATAATCATCTTAAAAAAAGAAAAGGTTTATTTTTGTCTCACAGATTTGGAGGTTTCAGTCAACATTGATTGAGTCTATTGTTTGATTGAGCCTGTTGCTTTTTGGCTGGTGGTAAGGCAACACATAATGGTGAAAACATGTGGAGAAGTAAAACTACTCACTTCATGCCCAGAAGGTGAAAAAGAGAGAAACAGACTGGGGTCCCACAGTCCTCTTGAAAGGCCTGCTACATCTTAAATCGTTCACCACCTCCCAAGAATGTCAAGCTGGGAACCTCTAACACATGGGTCTTTGAAAGACACTTAAGATCAAATTATAGCATCGAAGAATGCCCAAATTTTCAGAGAGAAGACTTTGCAAATTGTGAATTTAACTAATACTCAAATTGAGCAAATAGCAGTGCCAAACTTTTAGGTTTAGTTTTCCATTAGCTCAATTATATGATGTTAAAGGACATTTTCAGCATTACAAACAAGCCATGTATGATTTTCCATGCTTGGAGGTAGGAAATCTGAAGTTTTGAGTATGAATTCTGTAGCTTCACTTTATCCTCACACTCATTAGCCACCTCTAGACCTAGCTACTGCTTGGTCCCTGAGGGTTTACTTGCCTCAAGAGTGCTGTTTCTGTGACCAAAGGGCAGTGATTTTGATCAATAGGTTAATCAGTATGCATATGGACTTATTCTTAACTCAGATCATAGGTCTGAGAGTTTATTACCCTTGTTATATCTCAGTGTGACAATCTCATTTCTTTCATCATACTTGTTGGTACTAAGTTATCAGCTGCAGTTTGCTTGTACGTGAACTATTTGTTGGATGGATACTGGTTGGCTACCAAAGTTGGGGGAAGAAATAAATAGCTGATCCTTAGGCTTGAAGAAGGAGTCGGGGAAGTTGTGGGGATTTAGGAACAGAACTAATGCACTCTTTCTTTGATGCTGCTTTCAGTGATTCAGCCCCATCCCTATCATTCCTACAGCTTGGCATGAAATTCCGGCATCTATAGAGCAAATCTGAGGGACCATTGATGTGGGCAGAAGGGAAGGTCCTGTTACTGAAATCTCTCCAGCACCATATTATGTGAGTTGGAATAAAATTAGAGATATCAACTTCACCCCATCCTTTAATTACTTTTGGCTTTGGTGGTGGTAAATGAGGTGGGAGGACAGGAGGATATTACTTAAATTTTCCATAAACCCTCAGTATGGTAAACTACAAATCCAGATAATGATACCCACTTCATTCTGTTGTTGTAAAGATTAAATAAAAGAATATGTGGAAAGTCATCTATGTACCATGCTTGGCATATAGTAAGCAAGCAATGACTGGGAATTATTCCTGAATTATTGTTCTTTGCATCAGTTACTTTGTGCAACAGTATATTCTCATCAAAAGCTATGTTCTCCACTTCCAGGACTGGTAACTAGAGCCCCTTCCTGTTTCTGGCAGTAGTCACAGAAGAAATTGCACTCAAGCACAAAGGTTAGATCAGACCTAAGTCATTACTTTTTAAACAAATTGTTTAGGTCCAGGACAAAGATGTTTGTACACCAGGTCAGTTACTATTTTTTGACCAATTTATGTGTTAGATTAAAATCTCCTTTAGGACAAGACTGGATATTCTTCATCTTTTTAAGTTTAATTTAGTCAATTTAATTTTAAAGAAGACTGAATCTAGTATAGGCATAACTATGGGAGTGGGAAACGCATATGGAGAACTTTTTATTTATTTTATTTTATTTATTTATTTTTAAAAATTTATTTATTTAATTTTTTGTACTGGAGATTGAACTCAGGGGCACTCGACCACTGAGGCATATCCCCAGCCCTATTTTGTGTTTTTATGTAGAGACAGGGTTTCACTGAATTGCTTAGCGCCTCACTGTTGCTGAGGCTGGCTTTGAACTCGCAATTCTCCTATCTCAGCCTCCCTAAGTGCTAGGATTACAGGCTTGCACCACCACACCTGGCTGAGGAGGACTTTTTATTCATGAGAATGAAGACATTGCCCCCTCATTACAAGACAATTGCGGTGTAGGAGGAGGAGGTGTTAACCTGAAGTTTTTGGAAGGCAGCTGGCTTTGGCAGCTACTGGGAATGGTTCAAGGTCACAGAGATTAGATTATAATATTGTCCTGTGGCTCTCTCTGAGCATATTATTGAGAAATGCTATTCTACTTTGTTTTTGACATAAAGCAGTTTGTGTTTGACTACTGTAGCCCAAATATATTTACCAGTCAAATTGTGAGTGGGGGAAAAAAATGGATACCAATTGGTTGTCTTCTTATACATTTTACAACACAAAGATTTCACATGTCTAAGAGTTTCAAATTCAGCCCCATCCTATGAATCATTTTAAATAAGAATAAATAAGTCATAAACATTTTTATATGCTCACAGAAATGCATCTCTAGGCTTCTTCCTATGTTCATTCTCAAAAATATTGACTCTAAAGAACAGTGAACTATGAGAACATTTGTTTAATCTATGTGCTCTAAATATTAAACTGGCTCTGCACAAGTCTAGTATCTCCCACCACTGTAATATTACGTAGTAAATTACATTAAATTTATATCTATGTTCACATTCTTTTATCTCTGAGTAATTACGGAAGACCTCTCTTTTGTACTACTGGTTAAAATGCCATTTTAAATTATTTCAATTTTTTTCAATGAAATTATTATAGCTATTTTTTATTGTTTTTTGAGGGAATGTGTGTTTCTAGTATAAATTATAGTAAGCATCATTTTTCAAACTGTTATATTAAATTGTTTTATGATCAATGACACAAAAACTGAGTGGGTTAAAACAACCATTTTTTTTAAAAAATATTTTTTAGTTGTTGATGGATCTTTATTTTATTCATTTATTATTTATATGTGGTGCTGAGGATCGAACCCAGGGCCTCACACATGCTAGGCAAATGCTCTACCGCTGAGCTATAGCCTCAGCCCAACAACCATTTTGTTTTGATCATGATTTGTGAGTCATAACTTTGGGAAAGGGGTTGGCTGGCTGGTTTATCTTTGCTCCATGTGGTGTTGGCTGGGCAGTGGGATGGATTCTACTTTCAAGATGGCTTCTTCATTCACATATCTGACTCCTCTGCACTCCTTGGCTTCTCTCCCCCCACGTGGCATTTTACCCTCCAGAGTCTCTCCACAAGCCTGAGGGTTCTCACAGCATGGTTGTTGCAGGGAAGTTGTACTTTTTAAAGTGGTAGCTGGCTTGTGGGGGTAAAAGCAAAAGATGGAGCCATGCTACAAAAGGTCCAGAACAGTATCACTTCCTCCATATTCTCTTGGTCAAAGCAGACCAGGGTATGCCCAGATTCAAGAAAGTGGAGAAGCCTGGTGCGGTGGCTCACGCTTGTAACCCTGGCACTTTGGGAGGCTGAGACAGGAGAATTTAGTCAATTTAATTTTAAAGAGGAATTGCGAGTTCAAAGCCAGCCTCAGCAACGGTGAGGTGCTAAGCAACTCAGTGAGACCCTGTCTCTACATAAAACACAAAATAGGGCTGGAGATGTGGCTCAGTGGTCGAGTGCCCCTGAGTTCAATCCCTGGTGCCAAAAAAAAAAAAAAGAAAGTGGAGAAACAGACTCCACCTCTTGGTGGAGGAATGCAAAAGTGACGTTGAAGAAGAGCTCATGTTTTACAGCTATTTTTGAAAAATGCATAGTGCCACAGTAAGACAAATTCAAAATACTTCCCATGAATTTAAGTTTTTTACAACCCTATGAAGTAGTAACTACAATCTCTACCATTTTTCAGATTAAAAAACTGAGTTCCATGGAGCCAAATAATTGGCCAAAAGAGTATAGAGTCAATAAGTAGTGTATCTTCCTTAAATAATGAGGAATCTGATGGGTGGGCTAAACTGTCACTTCCTGCTTATCAAACTCAATATGTCAAATCTGAGCCTGTTTGTATTCTTGTGTGAAAAAGAAAATTTGTTAGTTGTTTTAAAGCCTTTTCTTTGAACATAAAAATTTTTTACATAGTATATTGGAAAACAGAAATAGGACATAAGTGATCTTTTCTCCTTCAAGGAGCCTGGGGTGTGATGGAAAGAACTGCAGGTGCTCCCATCTACTCTGTATGCTCCCATCTACATCTGTGGAAAGTTCGGTAAGTTACTTGAACACTCTGGATATTTGCACTACTAAAAATAAAAGTGAAGCTACATATCTTGAAGTGTGTTGTATTAAAAGAGTATTTATGGGTGATACTACAGCCTGGGTGGGCAGAGGAAAAATGCAGTAAGTGTTAGTTGCTGAAGTGTGTGAATTCAGGGGTTGAATAGAGGTTGATTTCCTTCCTGTTTACCTAAACAATAAATCTCACCCTGCCTTCTATACTCTGGTGGGAGAGGTGTGACTCACCTACTACTTTCTTCTTTGCAGTTTGGCTCTGGCCTTGTATGTGGCTAATCTTTTCCTGAGTCTTGTTGTTTCTACTTTCCCTTAGTATCAGCTTAAATTGAATCAATTCAGGAGCTTTGCATTTTAGAATGTGCACAGAGAGAATTTCAATAAATATTCTTATAATAATTAAATAATTCTTATAATTGGCTCATTTTGTTTATCTGCATGCAAAATGACTTTGGGTCAAAAGGTATGCATTATTTGTGAATTTGACAAATTCTGCCAAATATGATCCTTTATACGTTTACCAATTTATCATCTCTTGCCAATGTAGGAGAGATCTGTTTTCTCTCTTTGCCAACAGTGTGATTTGAAGCTCTTTGTTCTTTTCTAAATTAGTCAGTGAAATATGGTATGTCACTGTAATATAGTTAGTATTTCTTTATTATGCGTGATGTTGTCTTCTCATGTGTGTAAGAAAATTTGTGACCCATCTCTTCATATTGTTGTCCATAATTTTGCATTGAAATATATAATACAAATGTAAGATTTACTTCCAACATCACTTTTATATTAACAAAATGAGCATTTTATTTGCATATGTAAATACTTTTCTAGCTTTTGCATGTGAGTGAGTTTGCTTTGTAGTGTTTTTGTTATGTAGAATTATAAAAATTTATACAGACAAGTTTTGGGTTTTCGGGGGTATTTTGAGTTTTTCATCATGCTTAGAGATACTTTTCTCCATTCTAAGATGATGAAAACAATCTCCCATGTTTTATTTTATATTTTTATTTATCATGCAAAGCTTCTCCATCCACCTGATTATGACAAACTTGTGAAATTAGGAAACTTTACATAAAAATCTAGATTCTTGGTTTGGGAGATCAGTAGCTCTCTCACATGGAAACAATTGGCTGGAGATGAGGGGCAAACGTGCCCCTCAGGACAGGACCAGTCTTTTCTACTTTGCTAGGGTCCCTACCTTGCCCTTGTACTTATTGGCATTTCAAGCAAGCCTTCCTAGGCAATTAAGCTTGCTGCCCCTGAATTAGAATCTTGTGTGAGGTTAGGGAGTGGAAGGTCTGAGCTGATGAAAGAGTTGGGTTCTCTTTGCATAACTGTTTTCTGTAAGATTTCACAAGTGTCTCCATTTTAACATTATAAGATGGTGCTTCCAGAATTGGGGTACACACTGATATTCTGAAAGTAGGCAAATCCATCATACCAATGCACATCTTGCTTAAGCATGGTTTAACTAGTATGATAATGATGGTACAATTTAACTGGCAATTTATTTAAAACAGTATTTTTAAAAATATTTATGGATTTAATTAGAGTACAAATCAATATTTGGATGATTTTTTTCCCTAAGATTAAACAACTTTAACTTATGCATGTGATCGGTCATCTCTAACATGCGGGTCACTTAGGTTTAAGTTTGGGTAATGACTTCTATGACAAGTTTAAGTATAGATAAATTGTTCTGCAAGTCAATGTTTCCTGCACTGTACTCATTTAAAATAGCTAATGTTGAGTCAGTGCCCTGTCAAACAGAGTTATCAGGTAAAAGTGAGGTTAGTTGACTCATGAAACCAGAGGGGTACTTTGAATTAACACACTGAATAAAGTCTCTGTTAATCACAAAGAAATATTTCTATGTGTGAGATAAGGAGTAAAAGTGGGAAGTCAAGAAGGAGAAATTACATTGTTTCTTAAAGTCTTTTTGAATTTTATTCAAATAATAGAGAACAGATTGATTTCAAATAATTACAATTTATTTCAAATAATTGTGATAACATGCTTAATGTGTATAAGGAATTACTTGTTGAGCAGAAGAAGAGTAGCTTGAATACTTAAAATCTGGTGTGGAAAAAAGGAAAACCATGTAAATAAATATAATACTGCATCTGAGAAATGAATGTAATCATTAGGCAATTTTGTTTTGTGTGGATAACACAGAGTATACTTATACAAACCTAGATGCAATAAATTCAGATATAGATAATTTATAAGTTTAAATAAAGAGATACAATGGGCTGGAAGTGAATGGAATCATACAATTATCCCAGGGACATACAAACTCAAGAAAATCACTATAGCCAGAATAATATTAGACAATATCTATTTTAAGGCAAAAGACATTTTGGAGATCAGTACACAGTGTCTAGTTAATTTGGCTAAATTAAGAAATAAATCAACCATCATACAGGGAGTTTTTCAGATAACTCCCTTAGATATTTATAGACAAGACAGATAAACAGTCAGTAAATGTGTAGTTAACCAGCTCTGTGGATATGTATGGAACATTTCTCCCAAATACTGGGGAGCATTCACAGGATTTATGAAAACTGACCTTGATTTTAGAGCTAAAGCAAGTCTCAACAAAAATTAAGAATGAATGTCATATGAAGCACATTACATAAACAGTGCAATTAAGTTAGAAATCTATAATGAAAAGATAACTTTAAGACATACCATAGGCTCAGGAACTGGAAAATATACTCCTAACTTCTCATGAATCAAAGAAGAAATCAATATGGAAATTTAAAAATTACGTGAAATTGACATTTCGTGAAATTGCTATTGATGGAAATTTGTGGAGAGTTGTTCAGTTCCAGCTGTGATGTCAAAGATGCCAGGACTTTTGACTTTCCTCAAAGGAACCTGAAAATCTTGGATATTTTAATAGGGAATTTTCTGATCGTGAAACTGTGTGTGCCTCTCCATCTTCCCCCAAAGCACTGACTGTAATTCACCCTTTTGCAGTTTTATGTGGGAAGAGGGAAACCACTAAAGGTTTAATGTCCTGAAGAATAATATCACCAAATTGATTTGATTTGAAATATTAAGGGGCCAGTAATACTCTATATTATTGTTGCATACATAAGGTATCTTATTTGTATATAATACACAAAATATTATATAAACATTTTTAAATAAAAATAAGTCTAGCTCAATCTTTCACTTCCAGGTATATAAAATACATAGCAGTTGATTTTGGAGCTTCCCAAATCACCCTCCTCTCAGGCTGCACAGAATCTTGACAGTTTTTATAAGCCCAGGGCATAATCCCAGTGGCCCAGGAGGACTGCAGTTTTGAAGCCAGCCTCAGCTACTTTGTGAAGCTGCAAACAACCTAGTGAGACCCTGTCTCAAGAAAGAAAAAAAAGAAGGCTAGAGATGTGACTTAATGGTTAAGTGCCCCTGGGTTCAATCCATGGTATCGAAATAAATAAATAAATAAATAAATAAATAAATAAATAAATAAAAATAAGCCTAGGGAAATGAAAGAAGTCCCTGGTCTTATAGCTCTGTGATGGCTGCAAAAATCACTTCTTTGCCTTTATCTCTTTTTTATTATTAATATTTATATAACTGATACATAAAAAAATTATAAATACAAGGTACCATACATCTTTTAATACATGTATACATTGTGTAATATTCAAATAAGGGTAAGCCTATATATTTTCTCAAACATTCATCTTTTTTATTTTTATTTTTGGTACTGGAGATTGAATCCAGGGGTGCTTTATTACTGAAGAATATCCCCAACCCTTTTTATTTTTTATTTTTGGAACAACATGTCACTAAATTGCTTAAGGCCTTGCTCAATTACTGAGACTGGCCTTGAACTTGTGGTTCTCTTGCCTCAGCCTTTGGAGTTACTGAGATTACAGGTGTGAGCCACTGTGCTCAGCACAGACATTTATCTTTTTTTTGTGGTTTTGACACATAGTACACACCTAATAAATCTTGTTGTTAGTTACTGAGCCCCATAGGTAAAACAGATTGAATAATGCCAACATTGTAGTGCAGAGGTGTTGAACAAAGGCTAAAGCCCTTTTCAGTCTGTTAAGTGAGTGAATCAAGAAACCAAGGGAACAGCTAGCCTAGTGGAAGACCTGGGCTGGAAGGGCTGCTCTGATATAGGAATTTCAGAACCATAGCCGAAGCATTGTTGCAGGATAGGACTTATGAATAGAAAGAGAAGACCCAGAAAGATGGGATAATCTTCCTGAGCCTTTTTGTCATTCAAGTTTCAGTTACTATGCCACCTCAAAGAGGACTTTCCTGGTCCCCTGGTTTCTTCTGTCACATAGCTGTATTGTAATTATGTCAGAAAGAATGTGTTATGATTTGACATTTTCTTGTTTATTATTTGTTTCCTATTATTGACACTTTGGTAGTATCAAACATACATCAGCCTTATTCACTATCAAGTCTCCAGAGCCTAGAGCATATTCTGCATGCAGTAGGCATTCCATAAATATCAGTTGGGTGAGCAAGTGTATAAAGATGTTCTTGAATGAAAATGGGGTTTTGGCTTTACAAGCCTGTCGTAATTTAAAAATATTGTAAATTGAGTATGCATTTAGTATACATAAACTCCCAAACATCAGACTACCTAGCCTACCTAGTCTAGCCTACCTTAAGCATGCTCAGAATGCTTACCTTGGACAAAATTATCTAACACAAAACCTGTTTCATAATAAAGTATTGGATATCTTATGTAATTTATAAAATACCTGTATTCCCCAAATGCTAGAAATGTGACCTACTAGAGTATTGAAAGATTCCCAAGTCAGAACAATTAAAATGTGGATTCGGGGAATGAGAGGAAATACTCTAGTCTTCTTGTTCAAAGAAGGGCGATGTTGTACAATTATCCAGGTAGGACTGATTATTACTGACAAGCTATGTGTAGTAATTAACAAATTATATTTTATACAAAGTGTTGTAGATCATAGTTAGAAGGGGATAATAATGATATCTCATAATTATCTTGGGCTTTCATCTTTCCAGAGAATTTTAAAGTCTATTATTTCATTTTATCCTTACAAATTATGCCCTAAATTTTGATAATGTTGTATATTTAGCAGGTTTTAGTCAGATAGGTGTTCTCTGAATGTTTGTAACCATAACAGAGGCTGGTGCAGTTGCTTAGGGTATAGAGGAAGTTGAGTTGCCCTTAAAAATATCTGGCAGCAAATTAAAAGTAGGGAAAGAAAAATCCTATACATTTAAGTACTCAGCTATCTAATTCCCTTGTGATTTCAGACTCTGTTCATAACAGTGAATGTTTTGGCATCAACAAAACCTGCAAGTTATATCCATTGCAGTGAAGAGTGAAATGGCAGTGAGGTTTGGCTTTCATTGGTGGCTGGGATTAAGACCACACTAGTAATTAGCTGTAACTCATTTGACTCAGCAGTTACCTACAATTATTCATAATCTCATGGGTAATGGAACACACAACACAGTTGGCCCACACTACCTTTTGGGTACTGACCTCTTGAGTAAGAGGTCATCCTAGGCATGAGGCGGGGTGGGCTTTCAGCAGTCAGTGGGTCTGGGAAACAACATGTGAAAATAATTTACTAGAGACACCATAAAGACATTGTGCACACAGGGAAAGCTTTTTAATTTTTTTTAAGTAGAATAGTTTTTTGGCTTGTTTGTTGGTTTGAAAGGAATGCTCTAGAAAACAATATGGTGGGCTTTCTGTGGAGTATGCAACACAGCCTTAGTTTTATACTGAAACCACAACAGTTCTGGAGAAAAAAAACAAAAAAAAAGAAAAACGAACAAATAAACTATGTGGAAGAACAGTTTTTTGGCTTGTTTGTTGGAAGAGAAGAGTCAACCAAGGGAAACCATAACTGCGCAAGAGAGCTCTGGGATGGAACCTTATAGAGTCTCAGTGCACAGCCCTTTCATAAGCAAGCAAACATTTAAGCTCCACTTTATTCTAAATCTAAAGAATCTAAAGGTGGCTCATAAATAAAGCTCTTTTAACAGGGTAATAAGTTGGAAAAGTGGGCTTGCAGTAATTGTGTCACATAAGGTCATATTCTTAATGAGATTTTAGACTTTTTGAATTACTTCTAATTTTCATAGCTTAGATTTGCAGTCTCTATAATAGAGGTTAAGAGTAGAGATTTTTAGAGTGACATTAAACTGTGTTCCAATTCTGTCCCTTTTATACGATGGCTGGCCAATTTACTTAATTTTTCTTAGTCTCAGTTTCTTCTGTAAGTTGGAAAAAATATTAACTACTATCTCATTAGGTTATTGTGAAATTAAGGGGATGAGAAGTTCTTAGCATAGCATTTGGTATTGTGTGTCATAGGTCCTTGTTATTATTAATGGCACTTCCTTATAAAAAGATATATGCTGTTCTAGTTAATATATACAATTATGCCATGATTATATCATCTTCATTTGTCAGGTGAGGAAACTGAGCCCCAGAAAGGCTAGATATACTGAAGTTTAGACAATCCCATAGCTAGTGTGATTGGATATGAGGTGTCCCCTCAAAGTTCCTGTGTTAATGCAGGAATGTTTGGAGATGAAGTAATTGGATTAGATTGTGAGAGCTGTAACCTAATCAGTCCATCCTAGTTTGAATGGACTGACTGGGTGATAACTGAAGGCAGGTGGTGCATGGCTGGAGGCAGTGGGTCACTGGACACATGCTCTGGGTTATTCTTCCCTGTGGCCCTTCCCCCTCCTCTCTTTGCCTCCATGGGGACATGAGAGGAGGAGCTTTCTTCCAATGGACCCTTCCTCCATGATATGCTGCCTTACCTTGGGCCCAAAGCAAAAAAGTCAGCAATCTATCTACTGAGATCTCTGCAACTGTGATCCCCAAATAAACTTTCCCTCTATAAATTGTTCTTGTAAGGTATTTTGGTAACAATTATGCAAAAACTGTCTAACATAGATTAAGCCAGAACTCAGAACTCTGGTGATCAAGTCTCCCTTTAGAAAGGTTCAGTAGTTTAAGATAATGACATCAACTATATTCTATGGCTAACCAGCACGCTATGCTTTCCTTACATGTTATTGTCAAGGATAGGATGCAATTTTCTTCCTTTGAGCTCCTTCAGCTGTCTCTACAACTCCTTACCAGCTACTCTACTTTTTAATCACTGGATCAGAGTGGTAGGTAGCCTAATGCTTATTTAGCTCATCTCCCCCAGGATGTCCTAATACCATAACCTATTAATAAATTAACTTATGCAGCAAAAAGGAGTTAAAGTTGAAGATAGAACTTACAATAGATTATTCTGGAGTATCACAAGTGTCCTTAAAAGAGGAAGAGAGAGGCAGGAGAAGAGTTAAAGAAAATGTAATACTGGAAAGGCCAGAGTGCTGTGAAGTGAGAAGTCTTCCATTTTTGCTGGCTTTACGATGGAGGAAGGTCATGAGCCATGGAATGTGGACAGTCCTAAAAGCTGGAAAAGACAAGGTAATAGATTCTCCCCTAGAGTTTCCAGAAAGGAACACAGCTCTGATTTTTTTTTTTTTTAACCAGTGAGACCACATTGGACTTCAAAATCACAAAACTCTAAGATAAATATTTGCTGTTTTAACACAGCAAGTGTGTGGTAATTTGTTATAGCTACAAGAGAAGATTACTTCAAGTCATGTCAAGTTTTCTTGCATTTGTCAGAATTGAGGGTCAAAAGCACATAATAAGGGAAGATGATGAAGAAAAATTTAAACCATGTTGTTAGGTACCTTGAATTCCAATTATATATAGCTTGCCCTCCCAACTGCCCTCCCCATCCAACCTGTTGCCTTATGAATAACAGGAAAGCAAATGAAAATTTGATTAGGTGCACTTAGATGCTAAATCTTTAGTAATATTTAAAGAGGTTCTTTTATTCAGATATTTTTAGAAATGTTAATTGATTATACGATAGCTACCATTTCTTGAGGCTTACTATATGCTAGTAACGTGAGTACATTTTATAATCTAATTCTTACAATGAACTTGTGATTGTGGACAAAAAAAAAAAAGGTCAGAATTCAAAGTCCCACGGTTAAGATGTGGCTGAATTGGGAATTTAGCTGAGTTCATTTGATTCTAGAGCCTGAGCTTTAAGGCTCTGCATTGTGCTGACAGTCACAAAAAGCTTGCTTCTTAAAACCTACCACTGTCATTTACAAATGACTTCTCCTCAGAGGAGCTGTGGCATGGAGTGAAGAGTCATCAGGAATCAGTCACACTCAATTTTAGATTCCAATTCTGTTTTTATTTACGTGACACAGATACTTTTTATCTGTGAGCTTGAGTTTTCTAATTCATATGACTTCCTACCTCCAGGCCCTAGATTGATAGATGAGTTGGAAATGGACTATACAATGCCAATCCAGTAGATGGTCATGGCCTTGTGTTCTTGAGCTCAAAAGATTCTTCAGTTTGTATTATTGTTTATGTAATTGTTTTCAAGTCACCACAAATATTCTAGTTCTTGCTCTTGATAATTTTACATTTTGGAACTTTAAATTTTACTTTAGCATTAGTATGCTTATGGTTTTGAGCTCATTAATTTTAATTGAATGTTTTGAGCAATTATAGTGAGGTAAACATTATATTGCTACCTCTGATCCCAATTCAACACACTAACCTCTCCTTTTTCTTATTCACTACTGGTTGAAGATGGTGTATGATGGGTTCCTGTTTTCCCAAATGTAACTGACAAATACCTTGGAGATACTTTGAGATTATTCTAATATACTATTTCTCCTCAAATGTTTCCCAATGATTTTATCATCTATTGGTACCTCTTGCCTGTAACAATTATTACTGTGGTTATCGCTTTAAGGGCCCAATGGGTCCGCTCGGTGAGTTGGGGCTCCTGAGAGACGGAAAAGAAGGGGTCTCCGGGGAAGACGAAATGGAGTCTCTCAGGATGATGATGGTTCACGGGGCCGCTCTCCCCAGACCCCAGGGTGTAGTTAAAGAACTTCTCTGCCAGAGTGAGACGCAAAAACACCCAGAGCGAGAAGCAGGAACACTGGAGCAAGAAGCAGAAACACCGTTTATTCCAGAAAGGGCAGAAACTTATATACACTCTTGGACCAATCAGGTCCAAAGGTTACAAACAAAGGGGTGCTCTCTGTCAAGAGCACAGTCTATTAGCATAGAATGGGGAAAGATGGAAGGGAGGGGTTGAAGATATGGAGAGTGCTCCCACACTGTGGTGTTTACCTAATGGTGATTTTTTTAATTCCCTCATTCCTTCCATATTTATTTCTTAAGAAGGAGAGAACCATGAGGAAGAAAGAGTTCCTTTATTTATCTATCTATCTATTTATTTATTTATTTATTTTTGGTACTAGAGATTGAACTCAGGGGCACTTGACCACTGAGCCACATCCTCTGCCCTATTTTGTGTTTGATGTAGGGACAGGGTCTCACTGAGTTGCTTAGTGCCTCACCATTGCTGAGGCTGGCTTTGAACTCGTGATTCTCCTGTCTCAGTCTCCCTAAGTGCTGGGATTACAGGCTTGTGCCACCGTGCCCAGCTTCCCCCATTTATTTATTCAGTTATTCATATATATCCATGAACACTCCTAGGTAATTATTTTATAGTATTTATTTATAGTTCAGTACTACTATTATTTATTCCTGGATCAAATCATTGCAGCTGTGACCCACAGCTTGAGTTTTTGTCCTTTTGGCATGCACTCATTCTTTCTTGAAGACTTCCTGAAATTCTGGCACCACCAGATCTTCAAGGTTCATCTTATAATTTTCCTGGCTCAGCCCTAGAATCAACCTCTTTTCCAAAAGGGACCTGATTTCTTTTATTGGGGAATGGTATATAGGAAACAAGATCCAGGTTCTAGGGTTTCTTGAATTACTATGGGTTATCATTGCTTCTAGATTATCACAGAGTTAGGAAACACATACACATGAATACATTTTTAAAAATATTTTTATTTGTTTGAATTAGTTATACATGGCAATAGAATGCATTTATGCAGTTTGATATATCATACATAGATGGGGTATAATTTCTCATTTTTCTGATTGTTGTAGAATCACATCAGTCATGCAGTCATATATATACATAAGGTTATAATGTCTGTTTTATTCTATTGTCCTTCCTATCCCCTTATCCCCTCCTCTCCTCTTCCTTCACTCCCCTCCAACCTAATCAGAGGTAACTCTATTCTTCCCTAGTGCTCCACCCCTTATTGTGAATTAGTATCTACATATCTGAAAAAACATTTGGCCTTTGGTATTAGGGGATTGGATTATTTTGCTTAGCATGATATTATCCATTTCCATCCATTTACCAGCAAATGCCATAATTTCATTCTTTAAAGCTGAGTCATATTCCATTGAATATATGTCCCACATTTTCTTTTTCCATTCACCTATTGAAGGGCATCTAGGTTAGTTCCATAGTTTAGCTATTGTGAATTCAGCTTCTATAAACATTGACGTGACTGTGTCACTGTAGTATGCTAATTTTAAGTCCTTTGGGTATAAACCAAGGATAGTGGGATACCTAGGTCAAATGGTCGTTCTATTCCAAGTTTTCTGAGGAACCTCCATACTGCTTTTCATAGCGTTTGTGCCAATTTGCAGTCCCACCAGCAATGTATGAGTGTACATTTTTCTCTACATCCTTGCCAACGTTTATTGTTGCCTGTATTCTTGATGATTGCCAAACATGAATTCATTTATATTTTAATCTGCCTACATATGAGATCATGAGTTCATTCTGATGTTTCTTATTCCAAGCCAACAGGCAGATTCACTGTAGCTTCCTCTTCCTTATCTGTAACTTCTTTCTCAAATAGTGAGAAATTTGGTCTTTATTCTGTAGTATACTTACTTAACAAAGAATAAATAAATAGTTGTAGACTTATGTTACATAATACATGGAAAACCTTTGTAGCAAAAGCTTTCAGACTACTTTCTACACAGCAGGATTTCTCAGCTGTGCTTCCAATATACACAAAACCAACATATAGTTTTTCATCTCTTCACTAATCTTCCACCTTATTATCCTCATGGTTTTCTACATGTTGAAGGCTGTGATCTGTGGCACAGGTCATGGCACAGTTGCCTGGCATAGCAAGTTGCCAGGAGGAGCATTTTGTTTTTCTTTTTCTCCTTTTTCTTTTCTTTTATTTTTTTGTTTTTCAGTGCTGGGGATTGAACCCAGGTGCTTGTGCATGCCAGGCAAACATTCTACTACTGAGCTACAGCAGGGGCATTTCTAATGCAAGTTTGGAAGACTCAAACATCTCTTTCTATAGCTTTATCAGTGAATTCCCTGCATGATGTTTTGATAAGGATTCTGAAAGAGGTCAGCATAGGGAGAGAAACTATCACTCTGGGCATCTCTCTCATCTAACCATGTATTGTGGGAAAACTTTGTTTTCATTCTGTGATTCTCCCATGCTACCAGATAAAACCACTGCAGGAGCAGAAGTACAGAGTGGAGGTCTATCAAACCCCCACTGGTAAATTTCATGCAACTTTTTGCTAAAGTACTTCACTAAAAACATTATAGATAATGAATATGTTAGGTCACTCCTAAGTTAAGCCAGTGTGGGGTAAATTGACTATTGGATGACTCTCAATATGAACAGTCTCAATAAGACCCTTCTGTCCCATTTCTCATTTTAGACTTGGAGATATCAGTGTCAGCATGGGGAAGGGAGGAGAAGAAAAAGAACAAGATAGAAAATCATAGAGAATCTCATCATGCCCTTTCACTCCTGCAGGCTTCTAAGTTGGTTCCAACTCAAACTGAGGTAGGGGAGGGAATAGAAAACACTTAGCTCTCTGATTTAAGTGCTTTTTACACCTGAAGAAATAGCTAGAAAAGCTATGGAATCTTTCTGGTCTTTCTTTTTTTTTTTTTTGGTACCAGGAATTGAACTTAGGGGTACTCGACCACTGAGCCACATCCCCAACCCTATTTTGTGTTTTATTTAGAGACAGGGTCTCACTGAGTTGTTTAGCGCTTCATCATTGCTGAGGCTGGCTTTGAACTCATGGTTCTCCTGTCTCAGCCTCCCAAAGTGCTAGGTGTGCCACCATGCCTGGCTTGCTGGTCTTTCATCTGAGTCAGAGAAGAATGATTTAGTAAAATTTGGTTGAAAATGCATTGCAAACAATAATGAGTTGTATACCCTATTTTACCTATTTATTCTAAGACATCTTACCGTATGTATGTGAGTGTGTGTGTTACATATATATATTGTACATATCTATATCTGTAACTATATCTATATCTATGTAACTGTATAAATATATATCTCTATCTTAGCACAAGTGAATACATTCATGGAGATTATTTTTCTCTCTCTCCTCTCTTCTCTTTCTCTCTTTGCCTTTCTGAATAGCTATTATTAAATATATAATCTATCTCATAATCTGACTGAGGAACTACTTCAAATTCTTTTGTTTAAGGTAATATTCTTAGCTTATGTGTGAGATTTTGGAAGATAGCTTCTTAAGAGTATATGTTGAAGAATAAAGCTACACCCTAATTTCTTATTTCTTTGGTATTATCAGGCTAACAATCTCATTCCAATCTAGGAAATAGAAAGCTAAATTTTCATACCATTTGCAATCTTTGCATATCTAAGACAAATTTTAGGCAAAACACTTTTGTCTCTAGTGAGTATATTTCTATTTTTCTTTTTCCAGAATGGTTCCAGAAAGGGGGTAAAAAAAGAAAAGTTTATACATAGAAAAATGGAACCAAATTGATAACCTGTTTATTAACTAACTGTCTTTTCTGAGATTTGTGGGGGGGGGGGTTGGTACAGTAAATTGAGGAACCAGATTGATTCTTCAAATATAAAAGACAATAAATAAATAAATAATAGCCATTCTTACCACTACAACATGTCCTCATTTTTGGCCAGTTATGTGCAAGTTTCTACTTTATTTGATTTAAAAGAGGAGCATTGGAGAATTCTGAAAAGATGAAGTTTCTAAGGGAAAGGCTGACAGACCCTTAACTACAAGCGTGTTGCCAGGCGCCACCATAATAAAAGGTGGCAAGCATCCAGGAGCTCTTGCAGCTGCATGCCTGAACTTTATTAAACATCTAACTATAGTTTGCAGGCCCTGGCCAGCTTGTAACTCATTCGTCTGACACATTCCAGTTTGTAATTAGTATAGGACTAATATGGTCCTTGCTTTTTTATTCTTTTCCTGTAAAACAAGACTGTTTCAAAAGACAAAGATGTACTTCACTTGGCAATTGGGGAAATCCAAGAGGTTGGATTTTCCATGTATTTGTGCATTGCTAGGGTCTGAGGTTCAGCATTCTTTTGTCTCCCCCTAAAGTAACATTCAGATTTCACTTCAGCCTATGTTATCAATCTCTTCCCTCGTAAAATTTTGTATTTCCTTTGACCAGATCTGTTATTTCATAGAAAATGGATCACTTCTCCTGCTTGATCTCTCCCTTTGTGAACAAGTGTGGATAGATGGAGCCTGTCAAATGGAATGACCAGGATGTGCAGAGATCATATGTGTCTCTAAGGGGTCTTCAACTAGTATGCTTAATGCTTGCCATTATTTCCTGGAGCTGCTGTGGTAGATCTAGAGAGTAGTGGTTCAGCTGAGACAAACTTTCTATATAGTTCCAGTTGGTTCAGGCCACAAACTATGCGAGATTGAAGTTGCAAGTAATCATGGTTTTTGCTTGTTTCTTTTAAATGCTCTGTAAGTTTGAGGTCCAACTCTCACAGGTGTTTGCTTATCTATAGAATCACTTCGCTGACATTTTTCCTACTCCTGGGACAAGTGTCTGTATGTTCTGTGACAAAAGTTGTCAGTCACATCATTCGGTTTAGATGTTTGAAGAGACCACTGTGCACTTTGGTCCACCCTCCTGGGTTCTAGTGAATTGTAATGGGTTCCAGTTTGTTCCTATTCTCCACCCACTTCACTTCCAACTTTTTTTCCATGCTTGCTCTGCTGACTGTAGGGCCAGCGCAGACACATGCCAATAGCCTCATAGGGACAGCACAATCATCAATTATCACTTTGTAAGATCAAATTCCCATGGTAACTCCCTCAGTACCACTCCAGCAATCTGCCCTTCTTATTTCAACTGTGCCTGATGCAGCTGCATAGTTTTAAATGTTCCAACCCTAGCACAGTGACCAAGACTTGTTTAATTCACTTTCATTGCTGAGCTAGAACATACATCTTTCTTCTCTTTTCACATCTGAGGGATTCAGTGACTTGACCCAGCTAGCAAATACTAGAGATAGGATTTGAATTCAGACTGTCTGAGATTGTACCAAGTATGCCCTGAGTGGACATAAGTTGAAATAAAAAGAAGGTAAATTGTTGGGGTGTTCAGTGTCATCAGTAATCAGGGTCACACAATAATGAGATGCCATTTTCCATACATGTGACTGGCAAAAGTTTTTTAGTTTGCTTGTTGGTTTGTTCCCCACCCCCCAAGTTTAAAGTGAACTTTATTCCTTTATTTCTCATTGTTAAAAACTATAAAATAGCTATTTTTTTTCTCCACACCAAAACAACCCCTGCATGATGCACCAATCTCTTCTTAAAGCCTTACAAAGATTTTTGTTACTCATTTCTTCTTTGGCTTGCAAAGTTTTAAAAGGTTGATATGAGCAAGAGGCTTTGCATGGAAGAAGGAATTCTTATGAATTGCTGCTGTCAAGTGTTGTAGCCACTGGGAAGGACAAATTGGTATTTACTAAAGTTTAAAGGATTCTTATCCACAGCCCCACAAGTTCATTTTGCACATTTTCCTCCAGCACACTCTCTCATGAAAGTATAAGGAAACATTTTCAACACTGTTCTGTAGGGAAAAAAAAAGGAACATGTATTAGCATAACTGAAAGCATAGGGCTTTGTTCAACTCCAAAATGAGGGCATATCTATATATTCTAGTTTGGAAAGTACTTCAAGAACACTCTGGACAATAAGCAAAGAAATTACAGAATAACGTTTAGTAGAGTATAATCATCTGAAAACACACAAATGAAACTGGGCTATGTATTTTCTATGAGCAAATATGTCACTAAAATAATTTTTTAAAAATTGGCAAGCTAAGAATGATGAATAAATGAGACAGGGGAAGACGGATTGGGTTGAGAATTGAGTTTAACTTAAAATGTTTTCTTTCTTTTATAAAGAAAATGTATTCATTCCCTGAGTAATTTGTTATCTGTTTAGTTAACTTTTTGCTTTCAAACAATAAAGGCAATATGTATTACTGAGTTTTAAAAGAGAAATGGTATGTTTGAAATAATGTAGTTAACACTTCATTTTATTGAAAAGGAAATTGGTGCCAAGAGACAGGAAATGATTGGCTGAAGGCAGAATCTAATAAAAGATTGAAATCAAGAATGTTCCAGAAAAATTGGCAACAGAATTTTGGGATTTATTAACAATCTCTGAAAATACTTTGATGAAACCAGAACATATTTGAGGGCACTATTTTGGGGACTCCTTGAACAAACCTGATCCAGTTTTGGTGTCAACATTTTAGTCTATTACTAATGTTGCCCAAGAACCCTGTGAAGATCATATCGACACCTTGCTATCATCTTTCATACATTTCTCTAACAGTTTTCAGCCTTGGTTCCCTGAGTGAATTCATTTTCTCTGTATCATGTTCAAAAATACTTTGGTTTTTGTCCTTCAAGATGGTCTTATTAGCACTATTTCCCTGGAGGGCAGAAAAATCAGGAAGTTCCTGAAAAAAGTCATACTTTAAAACCAACTGTTTTAGTCAGCCTTTTCACTGCCATGAGTTAAAGACCTGACAGAAACAATTAGAAAAGGAAAAGTTTATTTTAGAGCCCATGGTTTCCAAGGTCTTAGTCCATAGATAGCTGGCTCCATTCCTTGGGGCTTGGGGCGGCGGGGAGAACATCATGGTAGAATAGTGGGGCAGAGAAAAGCAGGTCGGAACACCACCACCTAGAAAGAGAGAGAGAAAGAGAGAGAGAGAGAGAGAGAGTGTTCTGCTCAACAAGGACAAAATATATACCCCAAGGCGTGTGCCTCAATGACCTACCTCTTCCTGCTGTATCCTACAAGCCT
This sequence comes from Geosciurus inauris, assembly GCA_004024805.1. Classification (NCBI taxonomy): domain Eukaryota; kingdom Metazoa; phylum Chordata; class Mammalia; order Rodentia; family Sciuridae; genus Geosciurus; species Geosciurus inauris. Next base: position 96,418 of record PVHX01002692.1, read on the forward strand.
ATAGTCACCACTCAGTTAATCCCTATCAGGGGATTAATCAACTGATTAAGTTAGGGCTCATAACCCAATTATTTTACCTCTAAACCTTCTTGTATAATCTCACACATGAAACACCTCACATCTAAACCATAATACTAACGGAAATATGTTGGTAGTAAATGCTTATTTAATTTTTCTGGTGCCCCAGAAAGAGAATTGGTTCTGTTTCTACAAATATGATTGCATTTTGCCTTCTCAAAGTTGGGGTATAACCACAGAGCTGCCTGACAGGTATAAGTCCCTTTGGCCCACAGCCTAACTCAGTGTGCTTGTAGGGATCTGCTTGATGAATAGAGTCTAGTTGTGACCTAACTTGTATTCATCATTTAAGCTCTATATACATTATCCCCAATTCTAAATGTCTTCTCTTAATCCCTGACCTGTACTCATCTCTACTTTAGATGTTCCCCTCCAGATCACTTGGGGTCAACTGTTTGTATTATAATGACCTCCTGTGTTGTAAACAGGAGAGCTGAGGAGAATGGGGTACTGCTGGTGGGAGCCAGGCTCAGATATAGGGGCTTCTTTTAACTACCTTTTCTGTGGGTCTTAGGAATTTCATCAACTATGACAATATCTTTTCATCATCGATAAAACCACAGCCGCACAATATGATATCTGAACAAAATTTTTGAAAAGCTGCCACTGATAGAGACTGTACTCAGAACAATAGCTTTCCTTGTGTCACCCTCACCCCCCTCTAGTTGGCTGTCTCCCTACAACCTCTCCATCTTGGACAGAAGAGTTTTACAGGCTACTCCTCTCCCAGCCTTTTCTCAAGGTCAGTGTGAGCTCTCATGACTGCTTCCAGAAGCCATTCTGTTCCTCTCCTTTAAGCCAGAATCCTTCTCCTTAAACATGGTTCCAGGATGCAGAAATAAAAGCACTTGAGCAATCACAACTTACTACAGTTCTCCCAATGGCATTCCATTCAATGTGTTTATAATTTTCACTCTCCTCTCCAGCAAAAATAAAACTTTTTTTGTACCTTGATACTGGGGGTATAGTATTATATTACATGCCCACCCTGAAAATTAGAGGGTGGGGGAGTTCCTGGTCTTTGCTTCATCTCTATGCTGAATCTTGGATGAGCCAGAATCTAAGACTGTCCAGCAACCAGTCCCCTCCAGACCTTCCTCTTTTTAGGTTGATGTTTCTGAGCTCTAGGTCAACAAGTATCAACACACACCACAGATGTTACTCATAGTCTTCAACCTATTGAAAAGAAAAATACACAAGCCTACTGTGTTACCGGAACTGAAGTAAACATTGGCAACAAGCATGGAAGGGATGACCAGCTGGCTTAATACTTTTCCATTTCAGTTTCTTAATGTGCATCGTGTGAATCATCAGACACCAAAATATCATCCTACCCACGCTCTCCATGAGATATTTTTTGCTAGTTATCCACTGAGTTTTGCCTTCACAGTTTTATGTGTGTATGTCTATGAAAGAGAGAAAGAGAGAGATTTTAAAATCTGAAGGATCCTATTGCTTAATTCTAGGATGATTTAGTGGAAAAGGGGTCCCTCATCCTCTGTCTGCCTTGATTTTATGAGGTTTAATTTTCAAGATTTGCAAGAAAGGAAAACTGTCTGCCTTGATTTTATGAGGTTTAATTTTCAAGATTTGCAAGAAAGGAAAACTCAGGCTGGGGTTGTGGCTCAGTGATAGAGCACTTGCCTAGCAAGTGTGAGGCAATGTGTTTGATTCTCAGCACCGCATATAAATAAATTAATAAAATAAAGGTCTATCAACAACTAAAAACTATTTTTTAAAAAAAGGAAAATCCTCTGATGATGTGAATGGGCGTGATCTTTTGTAGGGAGATGATGGAGAAATGAGAATTAATTTACATGTGACCAGAAGTACCATATTCTAAAGCCAATAAAAACAATAAAATACAAACAAGCATTCCCTGTGTGCTAGGTACTTGAGGGAGAAAAACCATGAATAAAAGTTGGTTCTATTCCTAATGAGGGGAAGTTGACATGCACTTCATGAAAATGATTAATCACCAAGTTCTCCTACCACATGAGGGCTCTATACTGCTGGTGGCACTGGGGGAGTTGCTGTTCTCTCTGTGTCTAGAAATCCTATCTCCTGAGGCAGTGTTTCACATTAACTCCAGCCAACCTCTCTAGGAGAGCTGACAGGATGCATGAATTCTGGGCTACACTCAAGTTTATGTGAGGACTCAAAATTTCTCTCCTCATTCTTTTTTTTTTTTAAATATATTTTAGTTATAGATGGACACAATATCTTTATTTTGTTTATTTTTACATGGTGCTGATGATCTAACCCAGTGCCTCACATGTGCGAGGCAAGTGCTCTGCCACTGAGACAAAACCCCAGCCCCTCCTCTCCACATTCTTAAGATAATTCTATGGGGTTCCATTTCAGTGAGCCCCATAGTTTTGCATTTTTAAATCAGTGATTTACAGAGTGTGGGCGTCAGAGCAGCAGCAGCAGCAGCATTATCTGGAAACTTGAAAATGCACATTCTCAGGTCAGACCTCAGACCTCCCCAAGCAGAGACCTTGGAGATACTATGCTGAGGTCTGTGTATTAAGAAGTCTTCCAGGTGATCTTCATACCTTCTCAAGTTCAAATTTAAAAATCAATGGCTTCAACTCTTTCCTAAGTAGAAGCACTCCTGCCTTGAAAGCATCAAACAAAGGGCTGGCCCTCGTTTAACGTTTGCATTTGACCTCTGGGCATGCTCTCATTACCCCCTCCCCGCATTTCCCTGCCTGTCTTGCCCTTGTATATGCGTTTAGAGTTCTGATTTTTACCTTTATTGTCATAACTATTTTATTTACTTACTTTTCTATTTTGGTGGCCATTGTGTTGGGCAACCTAACCCAGATTGGAAGCAAACATAATATTTGAGAGTCCAACCGAATCTAATATATCAGAGAATCTATTGTTTGAGCTAAAATTAAAACATGCTATATATCTCCAAAGTTATTATTCTCTCTTGAGGTCATTGCAAACAATGAGCCAAACAGCAAACTCCAAGACATGTATTGGTTTTCTTAAAAAAATCTTGGGTTCTTAAGAAAGGAATTTCATGTATTTCTACTTCTGAGGCTAGTGAAAACCAGTTGTAAAAGCCTTAAATTAATGATCAGACTGTACACTTTCATGTTTATGACAATACTACTGTCCCTCTTCTTGATGTAAAACATCTGGTTGTTAACCACATCTCCTGAGAGTCAGGTGAAATACTGGTTTGGTGGGAGACCCTTCTGAGGACTAGGATGAGCTCTTCTGATTTTACTATCACCTCCAGATCTGTCCCCTTTTCTCTTTTGTTGTATTCTTTTTTTTTTAATATTTATTTTTTAGTTGTAGATAGACAGAATATCTTTATTTTATTTTTATGTGGTGCTGAGGATTGAACCCAGTGCCTTATGCGTGCTAGGTGAACACACTACCACTGCGCCACAACCCCAGCCCCTCTTTTGTTGTATTCTTTTTGGCTTGTTCTTTAAAGATAGTCATCTGAGTCCCTTTTGCCCTGTTTTCTTCTCCATTCTGGAGATGTTCCTCCATTTCCATGTCTTCATCTTCAGACCTCAATGTCCGACTCCCTGGTGAGTTGTTACAGAACTATCCTGTCAGAACTCCAACCTTAACATACTCAAGGGGGAGTCTTCTTCGGACTCCAGAGGGTGTTCTTCTCATTCCACTGGTGCTTTATAACATTGGTGCCTTCAGCAACTCCCTTCCCAAGGTGTCTATTAGTCAATTGTACTTATTTTATCCTTCCTATGCATCATCTCTCAGCCTTCTTGCCATGGCCCATTGCTTTTGTAAGTTCTTCTTCATATTATTACAATAACCTGTCAGCTGGTTTCTCTTCTTCTAATCTCTTGCCAAATTTGTGCTTTCTCCTTACTACCTGTGTTAGTTTTTCATCGCTGTGACAAAATACCTATGAAAATCAATTTAAAGAAACAAAGGTTTATTTTGCTTTGTAGTTTCAGAGGTTTCAACTTATGATCACTTGACTCCATTGCTTTGGGTCTTTGGTGAGCATGTGGTGAAATAGAGCTGCTTATCTTGTGGTGGCCAAGAAGCAAAGAAAACAAAGAAGGGACTGAAGACAAGATGTGCTCCTCCAGGGCATGCCCCCAGCGATCTACTTCCTCCAATTAGGCCTCATCTTCTTCAAGTTCTACCATTTCCCAATAGTCCACTCAATTATGAACTTATCAATGGACTAATCCATTGATTATATTAGAGCCCCAATGATCTAATCACTTCTCCAAAGCCCCACCTCTGAACATTGCTGCACTGGGGACCAAGCCTTCAACACATGAGGCTTTGTAGGACATCCCAGATCCAAACCACACCACCACCCCCAAATAATCTAAAATACATATCTCTTTGTCCTTGTTAAAACATGTCATAGCTCCTCTATAATTAAATGAAGTCCCAGATCCTGGCAAGGTGCTCAAAGTTTCATATGTGAGGCACTCAACCTGTTTTTGTGTTCTTCTTTCATGGCATCTGTAGCATAACCTCCAGGAAGTAGTTACAGTTTCTCACACTCATGCCCATTAGTGTCTCCTTTTTATTTATTTTTTCCCCTTCATGCACGTTACCCTGGGCTCTTTTCTACTTGTTGAAATTCTACTTTCTCACTAAAAAGTTTAACATAGAATATAATTCTCTTCTACAATATTTGTCCCTTGCTCTATCAGAGGAAACTGTTCTGTCAAACTTCCCAGTGAACCCAGAAACACTGTACAGCATTTACTTACTCTTATTTTCCTATTAATTTATCTCTCTCACTAGATTGCTCATTTCTGGGTTTCCCAGATTCTACTTTCTTCTCTAATGGCTTTAAATGATTTTACATCTAGTCTTTGGGTGGCAGAAGCCAAAGGCCCTCTCCAGATTTCTGCCAAATGTAGGGTATGTGGATGTGTTGCATGTGTGTGGGAGGAGAATGTGTGAGTGTGGATATGTTTTCCTAATTTTTTCTGGCCTTTGGGCTTTGTTCACATGCTGTTTAATGGCATCATTTTGTTCCCAACAGGAAATACCTTCTTTGGTTCCTAGGTTCCATAATGAGAAATGACCTCATTAATTACAGTGAGGTCTTATGAATTTGATTGACTTTCTAGAAAAAGAAATTCTGTTATGCTACAGATGCCATGAAAGAAGAACACAAGTTGGGTGGAACAGTGATGAAAATGACCATATCATTTAGTCTCAACTTTCCACCAATAAGAATTCATTTGGGGGGCTGGGGTTGTGGCGCAGTGGTGGCGTGCTCGCCTAGCACCACATAAAGATAAGGATATTGTGTCCACCTATAACTAAAAAGTAAATATTTAAAAAAAAAAGAATTCATTCTATAAATAAGTAAATACTATCTGAAGTATTTATTACTTCTATAAATACTATCTGAAGCAGCTTCTTCTCTTCTCTAATGTCTGGGCCCGAGGTAAGTCTGGGATGCTTGCCTTTTGCGTTGGTGCTCATCAAGTTAAGTTTTACTTAACTCATACAGTTACTTATTTTCAATCCATCATAAAATCATTTATTTAAAGTTTATATGTATATATTTAAAATATATACATGTTAGTAGGGTGTATTTTGATGTTATACATGTATGAAGGGAGAAAGGGTGGGAATAGGAGAGAAAGTAGAATGAATCAGACATAACTTTTCTATATTCATATATGAATACAGTTGCTTTTTAAGGAAATCATCATGACAACTGTAAAGACCATAAAATTGTATTTTAGAGTAGTACATCTATATCCTTATATCTTCTAAAATAGTAAGCTTTCCATGTTGGAGGGTTCAGCATCCTTGCCAACACTTACTGTTTTTCTTATTGTTGATAATTGCCATTCTGACTGGCATGAGATGAAATCTTAGGGTAGTTTTGATTTACATTTCTCTGATTGCTAGAGATGTTGAACATTTTTTCATATATTTGTTGATCGATTGTATATCTTCTGTGAAGTGTCTGTTGAGCTCCTTGGCCCATTTATTGATTGGATTGTTTGTTCTTTTGGTGTTAAGTGTTTTGAATTCTTTATATATCCTGGAGATTAGTGCTCTATCAGATGTGCATGTGGCAAAGATTTGTTCCCAGAATGTCGGCTCTCTGTTCACTGATTATTTCCTTTGCTGAGAAGAAGCTTTTTAGCTTGAATCCATCCCATTTGTTGATTCTTGATTTTACTTCCTGTGCTATAGGAGTCTTGTTAAGGAAGTAAAGTCCTAATTCAACATGATGAAGATTTGGGCCTATTATTTCTTCTATTAGGCGTTGGGTCTCTGATCTGATTTCTTGATCCTTGATCCACTTTGAGTTGAATTTTGTGCATGGTGAGAGATAGGGGTTTAGTTTCAATTTGCTGCATATGGATTTCCAGTTGTTCCTGCACCATTTTTTTAAGAAGCCATCTTTTCTCCAGTGTAGGTGTTTGGCTCCTTTGTCTAGTATAAGATAACTGTATTTAAGTGGGTTCATCTCTGTGTCTTCTATTCTATACCATTGGTCTACATATCTGTTTTAGTGTCAATACCATGCTGTTTTTGTTACTATGGCTTTGTAGTATAATTTAAGGTCTGGTATTGTGATGCCTCCTGCTTCACTCTTCTTGTTAAGGATTGCTTTGGCAATTCTGGGTCTCTTATTCTTCCAAATGAATTTCATGATTGCCTTTTCTATTTCTATAAGGAATGATGTTGGGATTTTAATTGGAATCACATTGAATCTATATAGAGCTTTGGGTAGTATGGCCATTTTGACAATATTGATTCTGCCTATCCAGGAGCATGGGAGATTTTTCCATCTTCTTACATCTTCTATTTCTTTCTTCAGTGTCTTGTAGTTTGCATTGTAGAAGTCTTCACCTCTTTTGTTAAATTGATTCCCAAGTATTTTATTTTATTTTTTTGAGGCTATCATGAATGGGGTAGTTTTCCTAATTTCTCTTTCAGAGGGTTTAAGATTGTTTATTTTGTCTTTGTTGTCTGAGGTCCTGTCTTCCAAGTGACCTAGTCTGTTGGTGATGTTTTCTATTGAGTTTTTAATTTGGTTTACTGTTTTCTTCCTTTCAAGAATTTCTGATTTTTTTTCCACAATCTCTATCTCCTTCTCCTCCTCCTCTTCCTCCTCTTCCTCCTCCTCCTCCTCCTCCTTCTTCTTCCTCTTTTGGTACTGGGGATTGAACTCAGGGGCACTCAACCACTGAGCTACATCCCCAGCCTTATTTTGTGTTTTATTTAGCAACAGGGTCTCACTGAGTTGCTTTGCATCTTGCATTGCTGAGGCTGGCTTTGAACTTGGGAGTCTCCTGTTTCAGCCTCCCAAAGTGCTGAAATTATAGGCTTGCGCCGCTGTGCCCAGCTTCTGTCTCCTTCTTGAAGTTTTTGCTACCTGTATTTGCTCCCTTATCTCTTTGTTGGTGTGATCGATTTTTGCCTGTATTTGCTCACTTAAATAATTCTTTAATTTGCATATCATTTTAATTATGTACATTCTGAACTCCTCTCACATTTCATAAACTGCATTGTCAATGGATTCTATCATTGTAGTATCTTGGTTTATTTGAGGCACTTTCTTCCCTGTTTTTTCATGTTGATTATGTGTCTTTCTACCTTGCAGTGCGGATCTGAGGTATTGCAGTTTCTACCCTATAATCTTGTAGTGACCTGGCAGATTGCCTGTACCTCACATTGGTTTTCACTTCCAGTCCCCGGCTGGTGTTCCCAGATGGGCGTTACTGCAGCTAAAGATGTTGGCGGTAGCAGCGAAGGTAACTCAAGGTAGCAGTGGTGGTGGCCCAAGATGGATGCAAACTCTTTCAGAAATGGGCTGAAATGGTGGGACTTACAATGGCTTTGGGCTGCCTGTTCAGAGATGTAGTGCTGTGGTATGCTGTGTTGTGGTGGGCAGCTACCTCCAGGCCCTCCCTGTCCTTTGTCCCAAGGTGGAGGCTATTACATGGGGAGAGCTATGGTGATGGCTGCAGTGTCCCAAGATGGATGCGGACCAGGGTGTGTCATCATGGACCTCCAATCTGCTCAGGGGCAGTACTGGGTCTAGGTTCTCACAGAGGCGAGTGGGGGCAGTCCTAGGCCTGGATCTGGGCTCCTCCATTGTGGGTCTGCAGATAAGCACGGGTGGTCCTGGGCCTGACCTGGGCCTGGGCTCCCATGGGGGTCCTGGAGAGCTTATTGTTTTTGAAAGACAAGAAAATAAGTTTACTTATAGCAGGACCTCTTAGAGTCTTTATGCAATAGGACTCCTGTGTAAACTTACTGTAACCAGTTTTTCTTCAAATTTATTTCACTAAAAAGCCTCCTTTAAGATTAATTACTATTTAGGTGAATATTTTAATCTAAATATACTAGTGGATACTACTATTCACTGCTGTTAGATGCCAATGTCTAGTTTTCAGCTTTGTAATTATTTTTTTAATATGAAAAGTATTTTCTCCGCATGAAACTCAGCAACAAAATGTTGTGTGATAAAACTGAGGGAGACATGAGCTTTTTAAAATTTAACTATAAGAGATGTTAAAATGTCCAGATATTATTGACCCTGAAAATACACTAATTTCTGCTATTACAGTTAATCAACTCTAAGAGATGTGGTTGGAGAATAGACTTCACCTATTTTCTTGGATAAAACAAGATCAGTTCTAGATAATTTCTAGTATTGTAGCAAGAGACCTCAAGTTGCTTGTGGATGTTAGTTAATCTAACTTCTTTATAACTTTCTCATTTTGGCAGGCCTGTACCATATGCCTCCCACAGATGTTGAAGTGTCTATGGACAAAAAATAGCCCAAGAACTCTAAGCTCAGAATTTTATTTAGGTGGTATTTGTAGAAAAAGTTTTAAAATTTCTTTTAAGAGCTACCCAGGCAGTTTCATGGAGGTTTTATGATGGGTGTGCTTGGGGAAGGAACAAGGACCAGAGTAAAGGAGCATCTTTTTGTTTCCAAGTATTAGGTTTTCACACAAATGATGGAATTCTGTGAATGTAATGAAAGCTGAGCTCCCTGGACCTAGAAAAAGTGGACACACATAGAGAAAATGTTTGCATGCAACATTAAGATGTTCCCAGATCCTCATGATCTTTCATTCCCCAGGCTCCTGGATTAGGAAAATTTTAGGAACACTTTCTTAGTTGAAGGCTACTTTGACTTCAGAAAGAAAAGATGAAGGAAAGCCACTGATATATCTATATTCATATGCTTTTAGGTTCTGTCAGTATCTCCCTATCTAGTAGGTTCCAAAGAGCTGCCTTTTCATGGCCTTTTGAAAATAGGTTTCATGTGCACAATAAAGGTGCATATAAAGAAGCTTTGATCTTGGACAAAGTCCAGCTGTCCATCAGCTCTGTGTCCATCAGGATTGTTTACTAAGGTGTGTTTGTCTGTAGAAAATGGCTTCTCAAATACTCTTGGGATAGAGATGATGTAACTTTTTACAGGAACAGATTGGGTGAGGGGCTCAGAATCTGGAAGGCATCCTCAGACTCCTGATCATAGGAGAGGAAAAGCAAGAGAAAACATACATACAGGGAAAGAAGGAAATACAAAAGGAAGGAAGGAATGGCAAATTTGATAAAGTTTAGAAACTAACCAAGGATTTTTTTTTCCCTTAAATCCCAAACACATGTTATTCTTTCTGCCTTGTCAGGCTAATTTGGTTGTTAACTTGACTGGATGATGAATGCCTAAAGAATTGGTAAAACCTACTCTGTATGTGTCTGTGAGAGTGTTTCCAGAGACACTCTCTGGAGTGTCTGAATATTGGCATGTGGGTGAGCAAGCAGAGTGGGGAAGACCTTCCCTAAGAGTGACTGGCATTATCCAATAGGCTAAAGTCCCCAGTTGGAACATAAAGGCAAGAGGGGAAAGCTTAGACACACATTTAATCCTTCTTGAGCAGATTTGTTGTTGTTGTTTGTTTTTTTGTTGTTGTTGTTGTTGCCACTATTGCCCTTGGGCATCAAACTCCAGATACTTCCCCTTTAAATGTGGACTTGCACCAGTGACTCTCCAAGGGGCTTCCAGTTCTTCCAACTGGGATTTCATCATTGGTCTCTCTTGTTCTGAGTCTTTCAGCTTCTTAGACTAAGCAGTTACCAGTTCCCCTGGGCTCTCTAGCCTGCTGACACCATTGTGGGACTCTTCAGACTTTGATTATATGTCAATTTAATGAATCCCTGCTTATAATTATAGTCCACAAAACATTCTATTGATTCTGTTTCTCTAGAGAACCCTGGCAAATACCTGCCTGGATCTCTCATCCCTCATTTATGGAATTGACTCTCTCTTACTCTTTTTATTTTAGATGAAATGTCACCTCCTTTTACTTACCCCTAATATAAGCTATAATTCCTCAGCCTTTTTTCCTCATGGTATTTTAAACAGGACTCCTCTAGCACACATCACAATTTAAAATTATACATGTGTATAATTAAATTACACACAGGTTCACACATACATAGATGTATATATACATAAAATATAAGCATACATATGTGTATGTATGTGTATAAATATGTATGTGTGAGTGTACAAGTATGAGCTTTTATTTGTTGTTGTCTTTTTGTCTTCTAGTGTAAGCCATGATAAAAGGGTAGAGACTATGTGTCTTTTGTGCATGACAAAGAATATGGTTTTTTAACAAATAATTGTTGAATGAGTGAGTGAATGAACCTATTACCAGAAGATTTTAATGCCAGGAAATTGCATGAGGTATGGCTCTCCCTGGTCTATGGAAAGAGTCATGCTATCCAATGGTCTACAGATAAATGGCTTAGACAACAGGAATGAAGAATTGTATACAAGAAGAGAAGACAGGATTTTTAGAGAAGGACTGTGTCAGAAAAACAAAAACAAAAACAAAAACAAGAACACTGAACTCAGATATTGCTTTGTTCTGGATTTCTGTATCAAAACCTCAAGGGGAGGATCACCCCAAATTAGGAGGTCACTGGGTCCTGCTAGCAACCCTTAGCTTCTGTTGCTAGCCTGGAAGGTGTGGTATTTCTGACAAGGGGTGCAAAAGAGGGAGCAGAGAGCAAGGCTACTTTCTAGAGTCTGCAGTGTGGAGTAGCAGTCATAAGACATCTTATGGGGCCAGTGGCAATAGTAAGGGAGATGAAGAGCCATGCCTTGTTTTGGCTTCCCATAGTATGGCTTTCAAGCTTACATTCAGGTCAAAGCATCCAGAGTCCAAGAAAGGAATCATTGCTGAAAGTGAGAACTGCCTAAAGAGTGTGCCATTTTCGTCTTCTGTGAAGTCTGTTGCTGACTATAAACATCAAGCCACACTTTAAAGTATAAGTATTCAAAGAAGGCATTCTGCACTGTAGTGGAAATGGCAAGACTACACTTTTGCTAGTCCTAACCAAAGTAAGAGGGAGATGAGGGCTAGAAAGGCAGATATTCCTTCTGGAAAGATGTTCCAAATGAAGATGGGAGGAATTGAATTGATATTTAGAAGCTTTCATACTTTGTAGTGCCTATTCCTTAGTGTATTAGCTTTCTTAGAGAAGACAAGATGGATAATATATAAAAGGCACCAGTATTACATTTTCTTTGGGTTCATGTGAATTTAAGTTTTTATTTTATTTTTAATTAACACATAATGATGTTTATGGGGTGCAATGTGATTTTTTGATGCACAGATATATTGTGTATTAGAGTATTTTAGCCTATCCATCACTTCACACTTTTATTATTTCCTGGGGCAAGAACATTAAAAAAAATTTTCTTCTAGCTATTTTGAAACATTCAATGCAATATTGTTAACAATAATTAGCTCACTGTGCAATAGAACATTAATATTTATTCCTCTTGTCTAGCTGTAACTTTGTACCAATTGCCCAACTTCTCCCATTCCCTTTACCCTCTGCCTGCCCCAGTCTCTGAAAATCACTATTTTATTCTCTACTTGTGAGATCAGCTTCTTTAGATTCCACCTATGAGTGAGATCATGCATTTTCTTAATCACTTAAAGGAAAAACATTCCTCTAGTGTTGCCTGATTTGTCTGAATATTCTAGCTTGTGACCTAACTTCCCATTTCACTTTATGCTCTGCAGATGTGGCAATAGCACACTATACGTATATTCTCTGCAGTAAAAGCTCTAAGAATTTTTAGTGTTTAAAGAACCCTGAACTTAAGGAGTCAGAAGTTTGGCTCTGAGTCTAGTCTGCCTCTGTAAATGATCTCAGAGAAGTGACTAACTGGCTCATTGTGACTAGAATAAAGCTTTGGTTCAGGTGTTCTCCAAGTCTAATTATAAGATCCCAGGATATTTTTTATGGACCCAGGAATTTATGTTGACATCTTTCCCCCTGTAATTTATAGAAGAGAGAAGCTGACTGATGAACATAAATGATTTTTTTCACTCATCTATTCCATGAGTTAGTGCAAATCTTATTCCTATTCATTCTCATCCTTCCCAGCGGGTTTAGAATATGTTCCACAGTGTGTTGCACCCATCCTGATAAAACATATGAGGAGGGGGCATTTATGTATTCTCATTGAGCAATCAAAATTTATAGGAAACTTTGTCTAAATCCTGGGTCCTGTGATTAGCCTACAGTCACAAAATGTGCCAAGGAGTTGCAATGGACAACTCCATCTAACAGAAAATTCTACTCAATCTCTCACGTGCCCAAGTGAAGTCACATGTGGCATTATTTCACGGTTTAACAATGTGGGGATTAAAACCAAGTTTATGTAAAGAATAAATGGGCCCACAGTTAACAGAAAAGGAGAAATTGATAAAACATAGACCTGCTAAATATTATTATCTCTGAAAATAAGAAAGGAGGAAATTATCTTTAGAACATGCTAAAAATGTTTTGGGATCTTTTCAGTTCATTGTCACTCCTCCAGCACATAGTAAAAACTATAAATAATGCAACATTCTCCGATCTTACTAGTACCTAACATTATTTTAATTAGCAATTTCAGCTGTACCTTATAAAGAATTCTATCCAAGAACATTGCCTCTGAGAGAGAGGGAGTAAGAACCTAAGTGCAACCAAGAAAATGAAGACTAAGGAACAAAGTTGGCTTTTCTAATCTGTCACATAGGTCAGTAACAAGTGGTTTGGAAATTAGGAATTTTTCCTTACCCCTCCCAAATATTTTCTGCTTTATCTTGTTTACAGATTTTAAATTTTTCCCAAGACTCATTTTCATTTTATAATTAGAAATAAGATGGGAGAGAAACAATTCTATAGATGTAGCACTTCGGCTGAAGTTCTTATTAAAGTGTAAATGACTGACATAAATTTTTGTTCTTGAAGAGAAAATTTCAGTGGCATAGCTGGGGAAAGTCACACAAAGCAGGCACATGCTGCCAGAGAATGGAGGAGATGCAACATAGAATAGGCTGGAAAGGTTGACTGGGCTGGAGAAACAAAATATACTTGTTTGACTTTTTGCATTAAGTTTGGTTTCAGCTAATATAAAAGACTTACATCATCAGCAGCCTTTTCAAGGAAATATCTGATTTGTAAATTATGACATTAACATCATATGATTTTAGGGAATCTGAAAAAAGTATCAGCCTAGATATACTCGTCAATCCATGAGTTGATCTTTAAAATTCTTCAATCAGTGTGTTCTTTTTGGTGCAGATAATTGATTAAAAACTCAGCTATCTCTGGGAGGATTATTACTTTGAAAATATGATCCTTTATTTACATTAATATGCACGTGTGTAGAGGAGAGGATCAGAAACTAGAGGTGACCATAGGGAGAATAGAGAAAAGCTGTAACTGGGTGCCTAAAAGGGAGATGCCAACTAATAGAGGATAAGAAAAAAGATGCAAAAAAGAAGACCTGGAACAATAAAACTAGTAGTAATAAAAAAATAGTAAAAATAAAAAATATAACATGGTTTCTATATGCCATGCACTCAAGTATCTTACACATAACAACTCATCTAGAGACCAAATTTGTCAATATCTTCACATAAATATCTATTCTTGAATTATCTTCATTCAACAGATCTTCACTCGGTGCCCATTATGTGCCAGGTACTTTTCTAAAGGTTAGATTTAACACAATAACTAAGGGCACTGATCTTAAAGAGTTTTCATCTTTGTGGGATAAAATGCTCAGAGAATAAGTAAGTAAATAGATACATGACATTATGTTAGATAATGATGTATGCTGTCTACTGTCAGAGTGGTATGGTAGAGAATCGTCATGGTTAGAAAGCACCTCTGCCAGGAGATGATGGGCAACCTCCACTGGCCCTATCAGTTAGCCACATGAAGATCAGTGGGTGAAGGATGTAGGCAAAGAGAAAAGCACAGGCAAAAAACCCTGGGGTGGAAGGAACTTATATTTCTCAGGAGGCTGAAGGGAGCCCAGCAAGCAAAGGGGAAAGGTTAAAGGTGAAGTCACCTGGGTAGAAGTAGTGTCATAAATGGCCTTATATTTAAATTTTATTCAACAGCAATAAGAAGCATATACTACTCCCAGGGTCTGAAAATGAAAAAGCCTGAAAGATTTAGCTCCTGTCTCAGGAGTTTGCCAGCTCTGGAGAAACTGGTGTTATTATAGAATTTACTATTTGTCCTTAACAAGACTGAATATCTGCTGTGGTTTTCAGAAAGGATCTGTGACTAAGGGAAAGAATGGTCAAGAGTTTTGGGCTGTCATGAAGAAAGGGAGCTTAGATAGAAGGCTTAAAGCCAGCATCCGGCTGCCTGAGTTCATTCTTAGTATCTCTAATTAGCGGAAGTCTCAACTTCGGTTTTCTACTTCAAGAGTAAGAACTTTTTTTACCATTCCTTATCTTAGCTTGATTATACTTAATTTACTGAAATTCCCATGTTCCCTGAATGTGGACACATATAACTAAGCTAGCTAGCACTGTGTGTATGTAATGTACTTTATACTTTTTGAAATCAGAAGAGATTTCTTGGGAAACTTATTTTTTCATCCCTACCATTTAGAGTATGGTTTTACAGTATAGGATCTTGGAGGATTAAAATTTCCATTTGATTATACATGCATGTCATGGCGGCCCTCCAGACAAAGCCTCTAGAATCTTTGTTGTATTGGTACATACTCAGTTCAGTTCATCAGACATTTACTGAAGGCCTACTATGTGTCAAATGCCAGATAAGGTATTTTCTCAATGAAGATGGTAATATGTATGTCTTTCCTTTAGGAAGCACACTTATAATTAAAATACAGTTACTTAGCTGGGCATAGTGCTACATGCCTGTAATTCCAGTGGCTTGGGAGGCTGAAACAGGAGGATCACAAGTTCAAAGCCAGCCTCAGCAACATAGTGAGATCCTGTCTCAAAATAAAAAAAATAAAAACAGCTGAGAATGTTGCTCAGTGGTTAAGTGCCCCTGGGTTCAATCCCCAGTACCAAAAAAAAAAAAAAAAAAAAAATGCAGTTTCTTGTGTAAGCTTATCCTGAATCTTCACAACCTGGCACAGGCTTTATTTCAGGCTTTTTGGCTTCCTAAATATTCAGTTGCACATATAGCGCATGCCCATGCCATTCAGACTGCACCTGATCAGACAGACTCTACATCACTTTCTATTCACTGTAACACCACAAGACCACATAGAAGTTTGAGGTGGTCAGAATCAGAGTTTGCTTTTATTTACTGTTCTTGAGTTGTCATGGATAGCTGGAGCCTTTGAAATAGACACAGATTACTTGTGGATAGAAAGGACTTAGAGGATCAGGTTTCAAGGATGAAAATCCAAGAGAGGAAATAAATGGGGGAATAAAGCCCAGGAAGATGAATGAAGTTTATTAGAATATGTTTATTTTAAGGCAGATTCTTTTATTTTTACTGCTGATAGTGGTAATTTTTTTGAAAAAATTTGGGCTTGAAAAAGGGCTTGAAGAATACAGTCTGATTTGTGAAATGCTCCATCCTTGGCATCAGCTTGCTGGAAGAAGAGTTTAGTGGCTTCTCTGAGGGATGGCATTTTTACATTTGTCCTACAAAACAATCTCTTTCCTCTTCTAATCCCCCTAGAAACTTTTCCTTCAGCAAGCGGGTATTTCCTTAAACATCAACTATGTACGTGTAGCTATAGTAGGCAAAGGGGAGATGGTGGTGAGGAAGATATATAGCCTGCCCTCCATATCTGCAAGTTCCACATTCACTGATTCAATCAAACACAGTTCAAAACTATTTGAAAAAAAGTACTGAACATGTTTAGTATTTTTTCCCCTTAACAGCATAGGATTATTTTTTCCTTAACAGCACAGGATTAAAACTATTTACATAGCATTTACAGTGTATTAGGTATTATAAATAATCTAGAGATGATTTAAAATTTAAGGGAGGATATGTATAGGAGATGAGCAAATATTATGCCATTTTTTATATATTGTTTTAGTTGTAGATAGACACAATACCTTTATTTTATTTATTTATGTGGTGCTGAGGATCAAACCCAGTGCCTCACACATGCCAGGCAAGCACTCTACCACTGAGCTACAACCCAGCCTCTACTATGCCATTTTATACAAGGGACTTAAGCATCTTTGCATGGTATTTTCAAGGGGCTCTACTCAAATTCCTTGAAAATATAGTCCAAATGCAATCCTCTGGGGACATGAACTAAATCCTTATTAAGTAACTCACTTGCAATGAATGACATGAAGGGGAAGCACACAACAATAAATATTTCAACCATCTTGGTATTTGGATGGAAAAATTCCTAAGTCTTTCCCAACTTCCAGATCTGAGTTTACCTTATGAGTGAGCAGAATTTGGGTGAATTGAGCTTGGACAAGGAAGACTTTATCCTTGATGCTCCTGTGAGCTATGTTTTCCTCCATCTCCTTATTCCACAGTCACTCCCACACTTCCCTTAGAATGGCAGGAACTATGAACTGCAGGCAGGGACCATAGTTGTAGCTTTAAGCACCAATATTTTGTGCAGTGACTAGTACATTTCAGGCATCAGTGAAATGGTAGTTTGATTAAACTACAGACCTTCCTGCTGCCTGCTGCATTTCTGACTCAGCAAGTTTCAGCTGGGTAGAGGGGCCATGGACCCATCTGGTCATTATTTGTCAGACCCTGTGTACAGTTTCTTTCACCATGGGGTTTGGCTGAGAGGCCTAGACAAGGTGCTGAATGGTAGAGACAGCTTGAGGAAGGCGAAAAGCTTCTGCCCCGAGAACTCTGGGTCCTCTGTAGGATAATGTGGGCTTTGTGCAGATTCCTTTTCCAGGCTCTCAAGGGATGTGGAAGATTTAGACATTGACTTCTCCCTAGAATGGTTTCATAATCAGACTGATGGCTGTACCTCATCAAGCACCTCTCAGATTCCCTCTGAGATGCCTCTACCACATCTGGGTGAAAAATGTTTTAGGGAAAACACACCATAATACACATTTAATTCTGTGAGCACTTGAACAGAAAATGAATTGTTTTACCTTGTATTCTTTATTTTTTTTTTAATTTTTTTTTAGTTGTAGATGGACACAATGTCTTTATTATTTTATTGCTTTGTATGTGGTGCTGAGGATCGAACCCAGGGCCTCACGCATGCGAGGCAAGCGCTCTACCGCTGAGCCACAACCCCAGCCCTACCTTGTATTCTTTAAGTACACCAAGAAACATTATTGCTATCCTAAAATCCAACTTTTTCCCCACTAGTTCCCTCTCCAAAGTCTTATGTCCTACTAAGTCTACTCCCTAAGTCTATTTTGTATTTCTCCTACTCTCAATCTCTACTACTAGTTACATAGACCAGTTAACTGGTCATTCTTCTTCCAATTCCTGTAACCCTGGGAAATATCTCTTTAAAGCACATGGTTGGTTATAAGGACTATCCTCTAGAGATACAACACAGAGTCCTTAGGTAGGCATAAAAAGCTCTGGCAATCTGATACTAAGCAACCTGATTTTCCTTGTTCTCCATGCTGCCTGCCTTCTCAGAAGATCTCTGCTGTCATTACACCAAACCATTTGTGGCTCAGAAACAACATTCTTTGGACCTTTGTGACATGATGTGCCAACTCCTCAAATATTCCTCCAGGCTATTGCTGCTCCTTTCTGTATTTCAGCCTCATCAGTATCTACTAATCACTCAAGATCCAGATCAAATATCTTCACTTTTGAGAAGTCCTCCTCCCAGTCTTCCCACCCATTCACTCTGCCAGATTTATTGGGATGCCTCAGTTTCTGTATGATACGGTTTGAGAACTCATCACATGGCACTAAAATGTTCAATGTCTGCCCTTTTTTCTTGCCTGTTCTTGTTTCAATTTAGGTTCTTAGTCCCTCACTCTATTCTTTATTAACTATATGACCTTGGACACATTCCATAACCCCTCTCAGCTTCATTTTCAGTTTATTACAAAGAGCTAAAGAGACTATTAGGATTAAATGAATAAAGCTAGAGGACAATGCCTGGAATATGGTAATCGTCTCATAAATGGCATTGTCTCTTAAGATCATCTGTCAGAATAACATTAATTCGGATAGGAATTGTCTTCTGGGGCTGTTTTGGGACTGAACATGCCCATAGAAAGAAAAGTTTCTTCTGTGCTTTGGGCTTGAAGTGATAGATTCAGAGGGCTGAATGCAGCTGTTATCATCAGATGCTGAAGGGAGATTTTCACTAAGGGGCCAGTAGTTATCCTGCAGAGAAGACAGATGTAAGCTTTGGCTAGGGCCTTAGCCTGGAGTTGCTGGGATTGAGGGTGATGCATGGAAAATGAATAGGCTTTTATTTTAGTTGTGCCACCATATGACTTTCCAACCAAGATGGATATGAACTGTACAGAATCATTAAATATGGACATATTTAATGTATTTAAATTAACCTATTACATGGTAACTATGAATCTAGCACAGAAGAAGTTCGAGGTGTTTTTATTCAAACTCCCACCCCTATATTAAGGAGAGATAACTATTTTATTGTGGCATCAGTGTTTAACCCCAGGCACACTGAATTCTGTTTGGCATGATATAGGATCTTAGTCTCAGAATTCAGTGAAAAGTGAGGTCACCATGTACAGAGACCTGAGGAAAACAAATTAATTTAAGATCCTAAACTGGGAAATACTATTACATTCCCTTCTGAATGGAGTCCACAGTGGTGCTGGAAAACCATCTGGAGAAACGTAGCCCCCAGAGTACTAGCATGCTGTAATGTATTTGATTAAAAGGAGGAAGGGAAAAAACATGGTGTGTGTTATCCTTGTGCAAGGATTGGGGAGCAGGCAGCCTGTAAGTCGTGGTCCATGGAGATTTTGCCTGGATTACTTTAAAAGCACTTTTGCAGAGCCAGGCAAATGAAAGTCATGTGTTTATTCATCAAGGAGAACTTCTCTTGGGGATATTTTATTTGCAGTTCTATAAAGAGGCAAAACCTCCACATTTTTAATCTTTCCATGCAGGAACTTCTAAGCACTGGAAAAGCAACAACAGAAAGAATGAGTTTGGATATCTCAGGAATCCCGATAAAGTTTGGAAACTTATCCAGGCTCTTTGAACTTTTCAGCTGGACCAAATTGGATTGTCTGTCTATAAGAGCAGGTTTACTTACAGTGTGTATATTTCTGTGGCCATTTCAGTGTTTTTATCAAAGATGTTGGTCAGGCCACAGAAGAGTCAAAGAAACACTAAGATACTCATTCTTGAGTATGGGGATATATGAAAATCTCTATCAAAATCAGACTTCCATGGGCATATGAGGGGCATGCTCAGGTCATTTAATTAATCTGGGGGAGATTTTCTACCAATCAAAAATGACTTTGATGGATTTAAATGGTCAGTCTTCAGTGTTCTCAGTCAAGTGGTGTCAGCCCAGTACAAAGGATCATGTTATAGCATTACAGGACAAGTATAAGAAGACTTCTCATTTCATTGTTTAGAGATTTCACAAGGTTGAAACACTGACTCAAGAAGCAACAACTATTTTGTGCCTTTAGTTTGAGCCATGAAAAACTGGGTTCAACCACACATGGTCAAATTTAATGCTTTGTAATTTTCTCTAGAGTGACCAGTCGTGAAGTTCCAGGGTACTTAGTACATGTTTTCAAATGTGCTGAGTCTTGAGTTGGAAAAGAAGTTTAATTTCCTTGTTCTACTTAATTTTGTATACTACTGGACACACATGGGCAAATAGAGTTGCTTTTGAAAAAAAATATGATTTAGGAGAGAAACACATGCATTAATTATTGCTGCATAACACATTACCCCAGACTTCAGCAGAGGAAAACAACGAACAGTTATTGTTTCACAGTTTCTGTGCAGAATTCAGGAGTGGCTTAGCTAGGTGGTTTTGATCCCAAGTCTCTCATGAAGATGCAATCACCTGAAGACCTGACAGGCTGGAAGATCTGCTGCCAACGTGGTTCTATCACATGGCTGTTGCAGGTGACCTTAGTTCCTTGCCGCGTGGATCTTTCCACATGGATACTTGAGAATCTTCATGACATGGCAGCTGGCTTCCTCAAGAGCTAACAATGCAAGAGAGAAAAGAAGAGAAAACAAAACAAGACAAGATTAAAGACCACATAGAATGACCTTCCTTTTCTTCTTTATAAATGGGTTGCTGAGTATAGCTTGTTTTGAAGGCAGAAAAATTAACGTCCAACTTTTGATGACAGTATCAAAGAACTTTTGAACTTGGATGTGAATCTCATGTCTGCCATTTATTAACTATTGCTAGGGTCAGGTTGGCAAATCTTTGAGCTTTAGTCTACTCATTTATGAGGTGATAACCAAAATACCTATTTTGTAAAGTGATTGATAGGATAAGAAATTATACCCATAAAATATCTCAAACAGTCTCAGGCTAAAGTTGGTGCCAAATATAGAGTAGATGTTGTCATAATAATGATGATCATAGTGATGATGATGAATGATGTTAAGCAATGAAATAATCTCTGAGCCTCATTTGATTTATAATATCTGCCTCATGAGACTATTGTCAAGATTAAATATTATAACTCATAGGAAAGAAGTCTTGGCACAAAGTGCATTAGTTTGCCAAGTGTTTCAGAGAAATACCAGTGAAATGATATTTTGGTTGCTCTTGTTGCTAAAAACCATCATGATTAAAATGGAAACATTAGCTATCATACATAAATACTAAAATTGTTAGAGCATACCCAAACACAGTGGACTCATTTTAGAATCTACTCATGTAGACAAAAGCACTTTCCTCTTCATTAGAGGAATCATTTTCTTGTGTAAGTCATTGTGCTGATGGGTTGCGTAGTGTTGGCCAACTTCTTTTGTGTGTTGTACCTTGAGATAACATTTTTTATGTCCTTTAAATATTTATGTACACTCATCCACACACCCCAGTTTGTCATTTTGTGTGTCATTTGAAAAGAATTGTCCTGTGGATGATGCTGCATTTGGATATGAAGAAAGATGGAAAATGTCATAGAATGAGGCATTCTGTGAAGATGATTTTTATACTTTTTCAAAATGAGACTTTGCTGGGAAGCCATCCTGACTTTTGGCATGACAATAAGGCAAAAATTTGCCCAGGTTTGAGTAGCTCCCTAATGGAGCAGTCATCTGCAACAGTACAATTTCTGGGGTTGCCCAATCAGCACAGCTATTTTTCCCGTTTCACATTAGGCCTGCTGCCTTTTGAGTACCATTTAATTAAGCTGAGTTTGAGAAGTTCCTGGCAAGCCTACTCCAGAGAAGTCCTGTTTACCTGCGGTAATTTTAGGGTTCCTGGAATTTAAGGTGAAGTTGGCAGAGCTACTATTAATTTGAGGAGCAAGGGAAAGTAGTGTAACAAGGATGCAAATGTGGAAAGAACAAAGAACAAAGACCATTATCTTCCTGCCTTGGGAAGATACTGCCTCCCTCCTTTCTCCCTCCTTATTAGTCAAAGGCGGGGTGGGGAAGGTTACAGTTTTCCCTGGAATGAATTGTCAAAACTTTCCCCTCCAGGCTTGAAGCATGTTCCCCTCTGAGCTGCTCAGCACGTTGTCAAACCAGTCTTTACTTGAAAGACATATGGCATCAACATGAAAGATGTCATGTAAGTCTCTCCACCCCCCTCTGAAAGAGTTTTGAAAGATGTTACATCCTACATCTGGGGCCTGCAGAGGTTGTCTGTGAAAGCAGGCAGTCCTGGAGGGGAAGCTGCCAAGGGGCCAGAGATCCCATCTGGAGAGGGTCTTTGGCTGGTTTTTGCAGAGCAAATGAAGGAGAAAAACTATTGATGAGGGGAGGGGAGAAGACAAAGCAGGCAACGGGAAAAGTTGGTTTTATGGAGCTTGCAAACCTGAACTCAAATATTAAAAATGCTTTCATCAGTCCCCTTAATCCAGAGAAATTCTTTTTGGCTTAGATGCAAGGAAAATTCAGTCCCTTAAGGGGAAAGCTAGAAGAGAGGGAGGTAACAAGGATGTGAGTCAGACGCAGAGAATGGTTGGCAAATGCATTCATTTTAGGAGGCGGAGGAGAACTGTTCTCAGCTGATCTAATGTTGCAGACCACTGATAACTCCTGCCTGCTTTTTATTGATTTCTGTCTTTGGTTATTAAAAAAGCTTGACTTGTTAAGTGGGGGAAAGGTGAGGGAAAAAAGAGAGAGAGAGAGACCCATTTCTTTCTTGCTCACTTTTTCCTCCTCTGGGGAATAAGAGGCACTTGGGCTCCAAAGCTGTGTTTTTCTTTTGGTTTTGCTTTTTAATAGGGGTTGAAGAAAGTGGTTATAGACATTTGAGGGGAAATAAAGCCTGTGGTTTATTAACAGGGCTGGTTTTAATCAGTCGTGATTTGACTAGGGTAACATTACGGCTGCAAGGTGATAACTGATACTATGATTTTCTATGCTTTTAACCCCAAACTGAAGTCTTGTGGGTTCACTGACAGAAATGCATTTGTTTCCCTGGCGGGGCTGTGGAAAGGGAGTGTTTTGTGAGGATAGCACCAGAGGAGGAAAGGAGAGGGCTGGGGTGAGGCAGCTGCCTCAGGGATTCTTCTCAGCTGGAATTCCAGCTGCTAAGTAGCAAACCTTGGAGGCAGGGCATCTGAGTGAAGCAAATAGAAATGGGAGAAGGAATAGAAGGCAGATTCTAGCTCCCATTTGGCCATAGAAGGCCACCATCCTGATTCATGGGTGCATCTTCACAGACCTGAGGTGAAATTTCGGGATAGGATAGCTTACACTTTTCAGACACTATAAGTAATGTAGTTTGTTTCTTCTCTCTATTAGGAAAGCTGAAAGAACACAGGCTCTGCCCAAGTGGAAATCTGCTTTGCAGGGTAACTTAATCCTGTCCCACTCAGAACAAAATCTTTGGGATCTTTCCTACCCAGTTCATTATTTAGCATGTATGAAATCAAAATCACCGTCAACATCCCAAGAAGTTTAGAGTTGATCTGCCACAATTAAACTCCTATGTTAGTTCGCAACTGTGGTTTGCCATCTTTGTAGCCAGCAGTGGCGATGAAGTTTCTGGGAATGTTCTCTTCAAGGGTAAGACACTTTATTTTTCAATGTGTTTTATTTAAGAAGGAGAAACAGACCCAACATGTACTTGTTTCTAACTACAGGACCTGACTACTTTGTGGATGAATGAGATCATGCAGGAAAACTCAAGGAGAAGCCTAGGGGTATAGTGGGTGAGGAAAGATGAATGGATGGATTCATCCTCCTGAGACCTCTTAACATTTCTGGAATGTTCTGTGCCCTTGTGCTTGCATATATAGAAGCTACTCTTCTCAGAGAAGAGTATTTAGAGTTTTTCCCCTTGGTCTTGGACCCAACAAGCACTGAACAATCACAGGTCTCTTCCTTGATGGTCATGGTGAAAGGGGCACATAAGCAGGACATGGCTGCCCATGGTAATTGTGGATTCAAGTATGTGGCAAGGAGGAGGCTAGGAGGTTATGGCCAACTCAAGGTTGGAGTTAGCTCAGCTATACCCGCTGGCAACCTTCACCCCTGCTTCCTTCCTGACCACAGATCCCTCTGTAGTGTTGACTCTTTGAAGATTGCTCAGTTCATGGCACCAGCTCCTTGTGGGGATCTGCCCTGACTCCAAGGGGCAATTTCTTGCTGTTCTTGGTTGAGAAGAGGACACTCAACTTTGGAGTATTGGATTCTCTTTTTCAGGAATATGAAATCATAGTGGGACATTAATTACAAGTAATATATGGAACTATTCCAACCTCATCAAGGAAGCAGAGCATAACTCCCCTCTTCTCATGTGTGAGCTGTACATAGTGGCATCCTTCTAAAGGGTACAGTATGAAAAGTGGGGGGAGGTAGCTTTATAGGTGAGAAACTCAACAACTCTGGTCACTTCAGCCAAGTGACCCAGAGCAACACCAATAGTCATGCAACATGTGGATCGTAGGGACCCTTGAAGTAAGATGATGAAGTACCTTTTAAGCTGTGTGAACTTTCTCCAGAATAATCAAGATAAAAACATCAGACAATCCCAACTGAAGAACATTAGACAAAACACTGAACCAGTATACCTCAAAATTGTTGATGTCATCAAAAACAAGGAAAATTTGAAGAACTGGCATATTCAAGAGAAAATGAGGTACAACAAAATATCCTGACAACTAAATGGTAATGCAGTGTACTGAATGTGACCCTAGAATAGAGAAAGGCCACTAGGAAAAAGTAAGAACATTTGAGTAAAGTATAGTCTTCAGTTAATAATGCAAATAATTAACTGTAAGGTATCAATATTTTTATCAGTTCATTTGTCATAGTAAATGCACTATGTGAATGTAAGATATTAATTATAAAAAAAACTAAATGTGGGTATATGGGAACTCCCTGTACAATCATCATTATTTTTATGTAAATTTAAAACTGTTACAAAAAATGAGGTTTATTATTAAAGAAAGTGAATATATGAAAGGGTTAAAAAAAGGTGAGGGGGCACTCCTCAGCCTTGGTACCAGTGATATTTTTGACCGGATAATTATCTGTTGTGGGAGGTTGTCCTGTACATTGTAGAATATTTAGCAGTATCTCTGGCCAGTACACACTAGATGCCAGTAGCACCTTTCCAGATACTACTGTCAAAAGTGTCTCCAAATGTTGTCAAATGTCTCTTGGGAGAGGTTGGGAGGGCATCACCACTAGCTGAGAACCACTTAGTTTAAAGAAGCACTGGGTTGAGCAGGAGGGCTGTTATGAGATAAAATGTTTAAGAACATTCTCATGTATAAAAATTGCCATCCTAATTTTGCCAGCTACATGTATGTTTGCATGTGTATGTGTATTTATTTATTTTTACTCCTACCCCTTTCTTACTTATTTTATCACTGCTAGCTGAGTTAGAAGAAACTAGACTAGTCTATTTATGATTCTTTATGCTGTACAAGCTAATGCAAAGTATGAGATAATAGTGTTATTGTTATGGTTTGGATGTGAGATGTATCCCAAAAGCTCATTGTGAGATAGTACAAGAAGGTTCAGAGGAGAAATGATTGGGTTGTAAGAGTCATAACCCAATCAGTGATTTAATCCTCTGATAGGGATTAACTGAGTGCTAACTGAAATGGTAGAGTGTGGCTGGAGGAGGTGGGAATTGGAGCATGGCTTTGGGTGGATATTTGTATCTGGCTAGTGGAGTCTATCTCTGCTTTCTGATTAGCATGTAAGCTGCTTCTCTCTGCCCCATTCTTCCGCTATGATGTTCAGCCTCAGCTAGAGCCCTGAGGAATGGAGCCAGCCTTCTATGGACGAAGACCTCTGAAACTATGAGCCCTCAATCTTTGCTTCCTCTACAATTATTCTGGTCAGATCTTTTAGTAACAACCATGAAATAGCTGACTAAAACAGTTATGAAAGTAAGGAAGGACAAACCACAGAAGGCCTCAGGAGTATAAAAAACAGGGAAATAAGGATAAGTAGAACTGTAAATCTCTTGAGGGCCTAAGAGTGGGCTGCAATAGCTTCTCATGCTGGCTAAAGGATTTTTTGTATTACTTCCTATTAAACTCAAACAAATATATATTAAGCATTTGGTCTGAACCAGATAGGTATCTATGGGCATCTATGTTACCAGCCCTCCATCACATGTTGCTTGCTTCTCATTCCCAAACTCATTTCTTCCCTTGAGGTTCTCGTGATGCTCTCTAGCAGCCTAAAACACTCTACTTGGCTCTATTTTGAGCCTTCTTCCTAAGACAAAAACCACAGGTTCAGGTCTTTCCATATTAATAAAATCATCTAAGCCTCCTATGGCTGACCTTTGCTATGGGTATGTATGTTTGTATATGTATGTGTATGTGTGTGGGGGTGTGTATATACATGTGTATTTAATTATATATAAAATTTCTATATATTTACATTATTTCACATATATTTAAATTATACCTATATTTACATTTTTATTTACTATATTTAATTCATAAACAACATGACTTATCTCTATCTTCCTAAATCTTACCTTTTCTTTATGATCCCAATCAAATGTCATTCTTTTCTATAAGCCATTTCCTATTTTCTCCAATCAGAAAATCTTTCTTCCTACTACCACTGCCCCCACTTTTGTGCAAACTCTCATATCTCTTTCAAGGCCTCAAGAAAGGTATTTTTATAGTTTGAATATGCCCCTTGAAAATTCATGTTGAAATCATTTCTTGCAAATGTCATAACTTTATAAATATTGACTCTCTATACCTAAGAATATGAAGTAACTATAATAATATTATGATAAAACTGATAAAACTGCATTTCTTAATTACTGAGCTTACCATAGAGGTAAAAGGGAAGATTCTAAGAACTATTGAGCAGTTTCCCTCAAATATGATCTTTTCTTTTCCCCAACACTTTGTAATGAGAATGAGCGAGGAGCAGGGCATTCCCTGGTCATCCCTCTCTGATCCAACTTGAGGGAGCATTCTGTATAGCATCCCTTTGTACTTGCAGAAAAGTGTATCTCATTCAACTCTCACAGCCATGCTCAGAGGGAGGAATTACTATCACATAGTTGTAGAAAAGGAGTTCTAAGAAGTTAAGAAATTGTCCAGAGTCTTACAGTCTGTAAGTAATGGAACTGGAGTTTATACTCAGTTCCAGGTCTCTTGGAAGCTTAAGCTCACCACCACCACCCTATCTTCCAGGAGGATGTGCCCCAAAGGTCTGCCAGACAGTGTCTTGGATGAAGGAATACAAGGAAGCAAGGATGTGGGAAGCATAAAATCATGGAGAGTAAAGTAACGTTGGAAATTTTAAGATGGTCTAGAAGAAGAGTGTTATTTAATTCCTACCTTTAGAAGAAAGGTCAATAACGAACCAATAAAGAAAGCTTATTGAAGTAAAGAATGGTAATCATGGTTGTACATGACACAGCGGGAATAGTTACAAGCTGAAGGTGTGTGCTTTGGCCTTCAACAAGTTCTCAATGGCCAAGAGACATTTCAATTAGTCAAGGCATTTCAACTCTCTGGGTTCAGTCCAGGCCAGCCCAGGCTTTCCAGCCAAATATGTGATATGGCTATTGTTGTTTGTGGTGGCCATGAGAAAACTAGGGGTTAATTCCATTTAGTTCTTTCTGGCATTGTGTAGAAAATCTTTTTCTTTTTTTTCTTAAACATGACCCTGCATTTTCCAATGTATTGTTGGCATGTATTATATACACTCCTGAAAAATCTATTGAGGTTCTAATTTTTTCCTTGTTTTCGCTATTACAGACAAGAAACACTAGGATGAGTCATGAGGGATGGAAGAGAGTTCACCTCAAAAACCTATACCCACTCCCACAAAGCCCAGGAAAGGATCACTGAGGGGGAGAGGGGCTGCTTGGGGACTTATCTCAAGTACTAAGGGTCCTAAAAGGGGAAGGGAGATTATTCTATTGCTCAGCCTGGGCTGAGCTCTGTATGTTGAGAAAAATTGTATTTTTTGGCCTATCTTACCTCTACCATTAACTGACTCATGATGAATACAGGGGTCACTCAGCAGTGGGCCTAGTAGCAGAAGTGGTGGTAGATCTGTGTCTTCTTCCACAGACTAAGGCATGGTATCAGTAGGGATTCTTTTCCAATGTAATGGACAATAAAGAGAGCCTACAAATACTGATACCAGATGCTTAGCCAGCCAGATAGGAATTTGAAATCATATTCATCTGATTTGTAAGAAGAAAGTGGAATATGTCTTCTACTCAAATGTCTTGGGGAAAATTCATACTCATTACATGTATTATGGATATACACTTTCTTGTAGTATTTTTCCAACTATTTCATATTCTTCAGTCTTCTACTAAGTTCTTGCAGAAGCAGAGATCATCTCTTCTATAGTCCTATGTCATATAACATTCTGGTCAATGACAGACTGCATCTATGATGGTGGTTCTTAAGGTTATATTGCCTTGTGATGTCCCAGTCATCTTATTTTTTTTCTGAGTACACTCTGTGATGTTTACTGTAATAGACATGTTTGGCTTTTGCTGCTTGTAGCATATTGAAAGCTTATTAAAGGTGATTGAAAGATTCTTAAATTTTCCAAACATGTTGACAAGAGAAAACTAACCTGAGAGCGCATCTGAGGGATTCCCTGCCTGTCCCAGAAGTTGGCACTTGGGTCCTCCGACCTTGCCCTGAATTTGAAAAGGCAACTTTTTTTCAAATTGCTATTTATGCATAAAATTTTACCCACTAGATTTAGCATTTATCAGTACATCTTTTTTATTGGTGCATTATAATTTTATATAGTAGTTGGATTCATTATGGCATATTCAAACATGCACATAATTTGATCAATCTCATTCTCCAGTACCTTTCTTTTCCCTCCCTTCTTCTCTTACCCTTATTCTATTTTACTGATCTTCCTTCTATTATTATTATTTTAATTAATGCTTTATCATTACATATGTAATTGGAATTTATTGTAATATATTCATACATAAACAAAGCAAAATTTGGTAGATTTCATTCCCCAGGACTTCCCTATGCCCTCCTCTCCTGCCTCTTTTGGTCCCCTTCCTCTAATCTATCAGTCTCTCTTCTGTTTTTGTGAGATCCTCTTTCTTTCTTTCTTTCTTTTTTTGTCTACCTTTGACATATAAGAGAAAACATCTACTCTTTGAATTTCTGGGTCTGTTTTATCTCACTTAGCATGATGTTCTCTAGTTCCTAGTATGGCAAATGTTTTGATGATCACTCTGGGGATCATCAAAACATCGTACCCAGCCACCCTGCCTCTGATATGCATGAGCGCATGTGGGGAGATTTGTCCAGTGTTCACCTTTGAAAAATACACTGCCCCACTAGCAATCTCCTCCTTTTTAAATTTTATTTGCTTCATTTATTTGCATATATTTGATGAACTCATTATAGTTGAAACCAAGTTACTACATCTTTATAGCTTTGGATTCTGAGTATGCCTTCCTATGCAATTGAAGTGTAAAATGAGCTAGATTACACTTGTGGTTAGACTGCCATAGCCTTGTTTTTCAGCAGGCCAGAGGGGGCTGGCTGCTGCTCTTGTCATTTACATAAAGGGAAAGATGAGTGAGTGACCAGGTGGCTAGAATTGGGTAGATGAGGGCTTCTCAGATTTTTAAATACCACAATTTCCTGTTGTCACCACATGGTGCAGTGGGGGAGAGAGAGAAGAGAGAGGAGAAGAGAAAGGGAGGGGAAGAAAGGGGAGGGAGGAGGAGGGGAGAGAAAGAGAGTAAATCCACAGTCCATTTTTCCATTCGTTATGAAAGTTCTAGGTGAGTGGAAATGTGGACTTTTGAAGATAAATAAATTTGTTGCAAGTTATCATAAGGCTGAATTTTTTTTTTTAACAGAGATGATGTTGCCACGTACGAAAACCTGGGCTTTTCATTCTGGAAATGAGAGAGTGGAGTATTTTATTTTAGTTATGTCCTTAAAAAAATAAACATTAACATTCTATCCTTTAAGTACATGGTAATATGTTTTCACTGTGGAAAATTTAGGAGAAGCAAAAAATGCAAAAGAAAAATTAAAAGTGTATAATTCCACAGCTGTTAATATTGGTGCAGTGCTAAAATAAATACTGAATATAAACAAAGCAGGCTTAGTATATAATATGATGTGATATTTAATATATTATTAACTATTATGCTATTATTTTCCCCACAATATTGGAATACACACACACACACACACACACACACACTACAACTTCAATAATAAATATTTTCATTCTATTAAATATGAAAGAGTAAACATTTGAATGGAAAATGAATGAATGAACTCACATATTAACGAATGATGCACGAACATGTTAACTTTCCTTTTGGCAAGGGAGGACTTACAAGTTTTCAGAAAATTTTAAACTAGAGGAAATCTTAAGGATTTAGAGCAACCTCATAATGGAATAATATTCTACTACATCCTGGCCTTGTCCCCAACACATGCACACACACACACACACACCACCACCACCAGCACCTCATTCTCCCAATTGTAGATAAATCACTCATGTGGGAAGACCTTATGTAATTCTAGAGATTTCAGCATTGCTGATGTTGGGCTGCATATTAGGTGTTATCTTTGTTTTTACCTTTTGGCCTCAACAGCTTTCTCTTCAGAGATAAACTATGATTTAACAAATAAAGCTTCAAATAAAACTCTGCTCAGTTCTTTTGAGTTCACCTCTGTCTGACTCAAGCAAATGTTCAATTTCTTTGAGACTTTATTATATTCTTTTGCCTTCCAAATATTGCATAAAGACAAAAAATGGGAAAACTTTAGCCAAAATATATGGGATAACAGTCAATCAAATCTCATTTCTCCCTCCTCCACTTTTATTTAGAGACTGAGAAAATGATTCTTGTGCTAGATCTGGCTTAGCCATGAGACCTTGAATCTTTATTTACCCTGCTTTCTTTTATTTATTTATTCATTCATTCTAATTAGGTATATATGACAGCAGAATAAATTTTGATACATTGTACACAAATGTAGCACGACTTTTCATTTCTCTGGTTGTATAGAGTGTAGCGTCGCGCCATACATGTACCTAGGGTAATGATTTCCATCACATTCAACCATTTTTCTTGCTCCTATGCCCCCTCCTCTTCTCTCTCCCCTTTGCCCAAAGTTCCTTTATTCTCCCCATGCCCCTCCCCATTATGGATCAGCATCCACTTATCAGAGAGAACATTCAGCCTTTGGTTTTTTGAGATTGACTTACTTCACTAAGCATGATATTCTCCAACTCCATCCATTCACCTGCAAATGCCATACTTTTATTTTTTTAATGCTGAGTAATATTCCATTGTGTGTGTATATGTATATATATGTGTATATATATGTGTGTATATATACACACACACACATATATATACCATTCATCTATTGAAGGGCATCTTACCCTGGCTTCTTAAAGTTCCATTTTCCTCACGAATGAATTGGGGACAACATTAGTCCTGTTTTGTCAGATTATTGTGAGGATCAAACAAGATAATATGTGAACAGGACTTAGAAAAAGGACTTT
Organism: Geosciurus inauris; assembly: GCA_004024805.1. Taxonomy (NCBI): domain Eukaryota; kingdom Metazoa; phylum Chordata; class Mammalia; order Rodentia; family Sciuridae; genus Geosciurus; species Geosciurus inauris. Next base: position 127,906 of record PVHX01002692.1, read on the forward strand.
TTAATACTAAGCAACCATAATTTTAATAATATTATTAGTATTTTTAGCCTTTTCCTAATTTCAATATTTTTAGACTAGCATTGACCTTGAAAAAAAAGAATTGTCACGTGAATCCAAAAATATGAATTTCCTCCTCAAATGCTATTTTAATGTTTTTTTAAATTTAAAATAATTACTAACATGGATAATATCTCTGTAAAGCTGATGGAAAGCATTGGGACTATTTTCTGTATATAAAATGAATCTAATATAGTAAAAAACAAATAAATACCCACATAGACTTTCCTAGGATTTCAAACTATGCTACCACCAACTGTAATGCTATTTTGTCTCTTGGTTTTAGTATATTATTGAGATTTTTTTAGTTAATGGCCCCTAATCTTGATTAGAGAATTACCCAGAGCAGTCAATATTGAGTCTCAAAAGTGGCTGTAAAATAAATCTAATTCTGTTAAAGATTCAGTTACAAAGGAGAATGTCAAAGCTGTGAGGTATGATGCTGTCATGGGATTGGGGTTTAGCACCATGAAACTGATCATCCATGAGTCATTTTTTGGCTTCAATATGGGGGCGCCTCCAGGGAGCAATAATAGGATTTGCAAGTATTCTGGCAGCCATCTCGGTGTGGCGTGTTCTTCTCAAACTGCACAAACCATGAGACAAGGGCAAGTGAGCCCAAGTGGGGATAGTGTTTCATGTTTTAATTCTTTCTGGTATTTTCAGGGTACCAGAGCTCAGGGGAACACTGGGTTGAACAGTGTTTGGTGTTGAATAAAGTAGGTATGAAAAGGCAGGAAGGCAAATTTTGATTTTTGTTCTTTCTACATAAGATATTCAGCTGACCCAGAAGGATCATCAGCAGTTAGAGAAGTAGGCTTGGGGATGAAGGTAGTGGGAAATAGAGAAATCCTCCCAGGTTTTCAAAGAGTTGACAGAGGACCTAGGACAATAGAGAAGAAACTGACTCCAGAATCTTGAAGTGTGTCTATCACAGGGCACATCCCATAGCTCTCGTTGCAGGTCTGTGACATTCCACTGGGCCATCTGTGGCAAAGAAAACTACAGAGCTTCCCTACAAACTGAGCTGAAATTGAACCAAACATGACCATCCATTGCTTTCACTCATTTTTCTCCTTTAGACATGTGTCCATTGCTCCCTTGGCCATCTTAGTTTGTTCTTTGTAGCCTGCTATTAATGGTCTTCATTATCACAGAGGCTCCCAATGTACCTTTGACAGTGTGACTATTCCAGAGTGGGTGTGACAGAATCTCTTGGGACTTGTTCCTTTTATGAAATTATCATGTTAATCATGAATAGGAAGATTTCATTCCTTAAGCTAAAAGATTGTGTCTTCATGGATCTCTATCTCTATCTCTATATCTATCTGTACATCTCATTCATTGTGCTGTGTTTATTGTCAACCAGAAAATATCAAATGGTTTAGGGATGGGCAACCTGTAAGATACATGCCCTGAGAGTAAAGTTGGGAGAGTTAGTGATTTCTATAGTAGCTTTATCAAGTGCTTCACAGGTGAGCAACATAACTTCTCTGCATCATAGTTTCCAGAGGGAGTTGACCATTGTCTCAATTATACCTTTAAGTATAATTTAAAGGTAATGCATCCTTACTTCAATCTCCAGTACCAAAAAATAAAAATAAAAATAAATGCTAAACAAATACCTTGTTTCAAACTTGGAACTTAATTGCTTAAAATTTAATTGCTTAAAATTTAATTGCTGATTGTTTGATATTTTGCATGTGTGTGTGTAGATAGGCGATAGGTGAAGATCTGTAAGTAAAATTTTTACCTTGTGGTATCTTGAGAATTAAAGACATATAGATGCAAATTTCTCCAAGCACAATGCCTGCTGCATAGAAGGTACTTAATAAATACATGATTAGTGAGTTAATTTCTGTGCAGCTAGGCATACATATGCATAAGCTACAAACACCTCCTAGACTATCATCTGGCTCCATTGAAGCACTGGAATATTGAAACTAGAGGATGGACAGTTCACCCCCATCTAGTCCCTCCTCCTGATGGGACACCATGGGTAGTGGATAATTTCCTGGAAATATGACTTGCTCCTTGAAAAGAGCTTTCCTATAGGACAATATTTTGCATGGTGCTTGGTTTCTTGGAATAGTCTACATAAGAATCTTGTGTGAGTCAGGGAGGAAACACATGATACACTCAAAGCATATAATTTTGAGCGGTTTAATAAAAAGGATTGTTTACAAAGCTGTAGGAGGGCATAGAGCAGTCACAAGGGGTGGTGCAGTAGCCCAGAGAATGGCAATGGGAGAAGTAGATATCACAACTTGAAGAAGTGAGCTTTGTGGGAAGAGCCACTAGCTAGACCACCTTCAAAGAAAGACATGGCCAGCCTATGCTTACTGGGTAGGAAGCCAGGGGAGTCAGCATCCATACTTTATCTTTCCCTCCCCATTGGCTGAGCCCAGTCAGAAGACAAGAAAAAGGGGGGCACTTGGTGCAGATCATTCACTTCAGCCTTTTGGGGAAGAACAGGATGGAAGAGGAAAGAGTGGGAATCTACATCCATAGCAGGTAAAAGGTCTCTAGGACACAATCACTAAGTATAACATTGTTCTAAAGGAAAATGTGTTCCAATTTTGAAACAAGGTACTTGTTTAGCTTTTATTTTTATTTTTATTTTTTGGTACTGGAGATTGAGGTAAGCTACATCTCCAGTCTTTTTTATTTTTTGAGACAGGTGACTATGGCTGATCTCAGCTTGTAATCCTCCTGCTTCAACCTCCCAAATAGCTAGGATTTCAGTTCTGTGCCACCCCACATGGGTTAGCATAGCTTTTAGAGCGCCATCTATTTGTGATGCATATTCTCCCTCTCATCCACTCTGTCAAGTATATGTTTTGTGTGCACATGTGTGTGTGTGTCTTCACACGTAAGTTGATATAATTAAGATAACCATTTAATTTTGCAAATAGAAGCAAGTATTAATAATTACAGATGATCCATGACCTATGATGGTTCTTATGATTTTTCAACTTTATAATGTATTTAATGGGGTATTAAATACATTTTGACTTATCTTTTCAAGGTACAATTGGTTTATTGGGACATGATCCCATCATAAGTCGAGGAACATCTGTGCTCTGGCTAACAGGCAAACTGGTGTTCTTCTAGACAAACTGGGGCATTTGACATTCTAGCTGAAATTCAGTGAGATGAAATCTGTAAGTTACAAATGAATCTTAATCTTGTTATTTTATAACCACTTGTGTATATGTCATGCTTGTATAGCAAGCATTCCTCTCAGAAAATAGGTATATCTGCAAGATGTGATTTGGGAATATATCATTTGGAAGAAGGGAGGTCTCCAATCTCAAATAATTACTGTGCCTGCCCTGCCCATGCCTCACATTTCCCTACTGTTCCTTTGTGTTGAGGTATTTTCCCCCATATGAATGTAGATGACCTCAAGAACAATTTTACATTAGTCTATCTTGGCTATTGATTTCATACTGACAACTTTTTTTCCCCAAGTTCTGACTATCCTGAATATGGTTTCCAGGGGGAAGAGGATGCATAGAAATATCATTTTGATGAAGGGAGGTGGCTGACAGATCTTGAGTTGTTGGGCTGGCTGGGAAATGATCTTCTGACTACAATGCCCAGGATGCACCTCCTGCCCCACTGAACCCACTTCTATCTTCATCTGATTTATGACCACAAATCCCTATTCTTTTAGAGTCCCTTTAAAGGGTGAGCTATATCCTACTGGTGATATTCAAGACAGTTTCAAGTAGAATTTACTTGAAAACAATGACTGTAGTACTAAAAGGTTATTTGGGGTATATATATATTGCTGACTGCTTGGTGAGCCACAACTCTTTTAGGTAAAAACCACATCACATCAGGAGAAGTGATCTCATGTCCAGTTCAGGAGAAAATTCAGATGTATCTGAAAGATCTTGATAATTGCATTTCTCTTATGTTAGTTTAAAAGGGGGCATAAGACCAGTTCTAGCCAATGAAACACAAGAGAAAGTAAACTAACACCTTCTGAAAAGGGGTTTTGACTTTATAAGCCTGCTTATTCTTAGTCAAATGTAGATGGAGGTTTTGCTTTACCTACCGCAGCCTCTGGGAAAACCTGTGTGCTTTTTATATCTAATGATAGTGTGCTGCTGGCTCCTTCTTTCCAATCTCACTCTAATTTTTCTCTCTTTTCAATCATTAGTCTTTGACTCACCACCAGCTTCTTACGTGCTACAAACACAAAACAAACCCTTGCCAATCTAAGTTAAAATTGCTGCCTCCTCAGGCAGCTCTGCTTGGCCCTTCTCAGTGCTGTTCATCTTCTTTTTGGAGAAAGCTATGTTCTATGTGTTTTCTGAATTCTAATTGTTCCTCAAGGTACCGCATTTGGAGATAGTACTGTCATAAAAACTGATGAAACACCTCCTAATCAACAAGGTCAGTTGCTTTTATTCAAGCCTCCTGTTATCCTCCTCCAAGCTACTGCACCCTTCTTTCTGAGTTCCAGGCACTTTGCCCACATTTTTATTGACAACTCCTTTGTTAGACATTCTAAGTTACCCAATTTGAGTGTGCTCCTTATTTCCACCTTGACTCATACAATTGACTTTAGGGACTGGTCCAAGAAACTTACATTGTCCTATGGGAAAACTCATTCTCCTTACACTTGTTTGAAACTCTTCCCCATTTTCATCTCATCATTCTCACTCTTGAAGTCTTTCACTGGTTTAATTTCTTCCACATACACCTCACATTGATATTCCTCAGGTCTCTAACCTCTGCCACTTCCTTACAGCCTGTCTCTGGGATTCTCATCTATTTCTATAGCTTCAACTATAGATTCCATGGCCAGACCCATAGCATGATCTCTTCTCATTTCTGTCAGGGGTCCACAGAACTTCAAACACAAGAGGTCCTCAGTTAGACTCATTCTCTATGCTCTTCCCTGTTTTCCACCTCAGGTAATGACCTTGCTGTCCACCCACAGTCCCAGGCTGGAGTCATCAGAGTCATCCAAGACTCTCTTTCTATAGCTACCATGAAAGGTACTCAGAGTTCTTCTTTCTTCTACTCTTACATTCTATTTTCATATTTATCCCCTTCAGTGTCTCTACTTTCACTTGCTCAGATGGAGCTCTCTCCATATTTTATATGAGCCACTTTGTAGACTCTTCAGTAGTTTCTATTCTTGTCCAGATTTCAGATGACTTCCAAAACTAACTTGGATGTTGTCTCTTACTTTAAAAATTTAAATTTCTTCTTACTGTTGATAGAAAAGTCTCAATTCCTTAGCATGATACACAGGCTTTTCAGTTTGACTTGGGCTAATTTTTCAGGCTTATTGGCCACCAATCCCCTTTAGTCATTAAAAGAATTTCTAGCTATCCTTTGAACATGTTATGCATTTATTCATGTGGGCACCTTTGAATATGCTTCTTTTGGAACTGTTCCAATACTCTGTCCTTGTTTAATTTTCGAGGTCAAATTTAAAGTGTTATGGACAGCTAGGTGATGGGATAGAAAGTAGTTATTAGAAGTTGGAGATCATTAAATTTGTCCTGAGATATAATGTCCATTTGCTGTCATGTCCTTGATAGCTGGCCCAGTCTTGGCTCAATAATTTAGTTGAATAAATGGCAATGTTATCTTCTTAGAGACATCAACCAATCTCCCTATCTATCTGACTCTCTGACTCTGTGTCCTGTCACAGTCCTCTTCACTGGGTACTGCTCTCTTATTTGTTATATCTCATTCACTAAACTATAAACTCCACGTGACAGGGACCACAGTCATTCATTCCACAAATGGACATTAAGCATACTCTGTGCTAGTTTTTGTCCTAGGGGATTGGATTTAAGCAAGGAACCAAGCAGATTAAGATCTCTGCCCTCAGGGAGCTTACATTTCAATGTGGGGAGACTCCTAGTAAGCAATATGCATACTAAGTGGATAAATTACATAACAACAAGATATTGTAAATACGAGTAAAAAATATAAAGAGCAGGAGAGAATGGGGACATCAGTATGGATGGTCAGGATACATTTCATGGTGAAGATGATACAGAACAAAATTTCAAGAAAGCTGGGGATTATTTATTGAAATTCTGCAGAAATATATCCCCTGAAATAATGCCAACCAAGGATATGCCATATAACTGTCTAAAAGAATAACATTTTAGATAAAGCTACACAAAGATCCAAAGGGAGATAGTACCTGGCACTTCTGAGAATATTGAGAAAATCTAGTGGTTGTTTTGACTGTGTAAAGGGGTAAGAGGTGGAAGGGAGTCAGAGAGATGAATATCATGGGACCTTGGGTGTGTAAAATACAGCTAGGCATGTAAAATGCAGATGAACCTCAGGGATATCGTTTGAAGATTAATGGAGATAATATATAAAAAGTCATCAGCATGCTAACACAGTGCTATCCAATGGAAATATTATGTGAGTCATATGTATGCTTTTAAGTTTTCCAGGAGTCACAATAAAAACTTTTAAAATGGGAGAATTAACCTAAATAATACTTTTAAATTTCCATATCCAAAATATTATCATTCTGATGTTCAATCAATTTAAAGATTATTAGTGAAATATTTTACACTTTTAAATGAAATCTTCAGGACTTATGTACATCCCAATTTAACTAGTCTTTTAAGTGCTGAACAACCATGTGTAGTTGATGGCTGCCTTATTGGAGGGTGCAGGTCTAACACATTGCAAATGCTTAGTAAATGCAAAATGTTATTAAAAACAACAGAGATTGGGAAATATATTTGGATCTAGTTCTGAAAGGGGAGGAAATAGAAACTTGGGAAGTTTATGTCAAATACAGGCCTGATGACCTTATCTGCTTGTTTTCTTCCTTGTCCCACAGTATGGTCATTTCTTCAGAGGATTCCAGAATTTTTTCATTTGAAATGACTATAGAGATGGGGCTTGTTTTAGTCAGCTTTTTTGCTGCTGTGATTGAAACACCTAACAAGAACAATTTTAGGAGGAAAAGTTTATTTGAGGGTTCATGGTTTCAGAGGTCTCAATCCACAGATGGTAGGCTCCATTCCTTGGGGCTCAGGGTGAGGCTGAACATCATGGCAGAAGAGTGTGGCAGAGTGAAGCAGCTCACAGAATGATCAGAAAGCAGAGGAGGCTCCACTTGCCAGATACAAATATATACCCCAGGGCCATTCCCCAATTCCCACTTCCTCCATCCACACCTTACCACTTCAGTTACCACTCAGTTAATCCCTATCAACTCATGGGTTAAGACTCTCACAACCCAAACATTCTGAATCTTGCATTTTCTCACACATGAGCTTTTGGGGGATACCTCACATCCAGACCATAACAGGGTCTAACAGGAAAGATCTGGGGCCAGACTGTGGGTGAATAGAGGGGCAGAAGTGTAAGTCCCCCATCTCCCAAGGTACATCTCCCACCTCATTCCCAGCTTCTCTTTAATTCACATTTAACCACACCAGGGATCAATTCATCCAAGTCTGTTTAACTTTATGTCACATTCATAATTTCTACCCTAGAGGTTTCTCTACTGAAGGTATCTAGTTTCAAGATCTGGGCTATGTTTTCAAATCACATATCAACACCTTTGGGAATGACATCATGGCGAGAATGATGGTATCAACCCAAGTGTTGGTATTAGTGGGTGGTGGCAAGAGCTCAGACACCCCACAAGTTGGCTACTCTGAGAAGAGCAACAGAAAAGGCTCCACTTTTTAGGTCTTTCCACTAAAAATTTAATTAAATTAAATTTTTTTTCCCACTAAAAATTTAATTAAACCACTGCTGTGTCAATATTCTTAGCATACCTCCAGCCTCTTCTTTTGGATGGAAACTTTGCTGGATCTCCAAACTTGGATTCAGAAGGTAACTGGAGCTCATGGGAGGGAAAACAGCATTGAGAATTGGTATATAACTTTTTCATGGGAAAAGCCATAAGGCTCAGAGATTCTAGATGCTTTGTGTCTTCTGATGGTATGGATATGACAGTTTCAGAATGTGTATAGTGGTACTCCAGACTAGGAATAGGGCCTTCAGCCCTGCTTCAAAGAGCTCCTTCAGAATTCCTTTTCTTGCCTACCAGTTTCTCTCTTCCTCTCAGGAAAGAATGTCCAGTGGACAAGTTTATCACCATAATTGAAACCCAAAATGGGTTTGAAGCACAATTTTTAGTACTCCTTCTGTTAAAGCAGCTAATAGAATAATAATTTGTTATTTTTGCTGTTATTGATGGAGTGTTCATCTCATGAATTGAACTTTATATCTAATATTTCTCATCTCTTTAAGGCTACATGGGAGGTAGTGTTGCTTTATCTATTTTAGTTGAGCAAGTGGAGGAAATGAGAGGTTAAGTAACTTGCTTGAGGTCACTAAGACTCAGACTTGGGATTTGATTTGACTGGGTTGCTTTTAAAAACAATAGTAATAACAATAAAAATAATTGCAGCAATATATAGTAAGTACCCAATAAAAGGAAGCCATTATTATTTGCAAATTAGATAAATGCATAATTGGCATGTTGGCACCTCTCATTTCCTGCTACTGGGCCAGGAATACTATCATTATACAGACTTGCTTTTCATCTTAATGGGTAAAAACATATTCCCAAGGAAGCAGAGTCTCCTTCAGGTTCTATTAATTCTCTAGTGATGGAAAGCCAAGTCCTGATGGAATAATATAGGTGAGGAGCATGAGTTCACAAAGAATAGGTGAAAGGGAAAGAGAGGCACAGATTTCCAAGTAGGAAAAATGCAAAGACTTGTTTCTTCCCTTTAATTTTGTACATATCCCACACCCATTGTGGCTAGGATGATTGCTGCTCACTCGATATTTCACATGTTCTACAGTTTCCAGCCTTCCTTGCAATTATGTTTCTATTCCCTTATCCCTCCTCACTAGTCCTGTGCCTGAAGCCTGTTTATACTGAATAGACTTGATGGGCAATTCAAGACAGAAGAAAACAAATCATTTAGTATACCATACTGGAGAGCTGTGAGGAGGTGAGCTAGGTGTTACAGAAGGAACAGATTATTTGAATACTGTTTCTGTGGGGATGGATGATCAGAAGGGCCAGGAGGGCAGCATCTGGTCACTGGACCCGCAGGAAGAGTCCAATAGCTGGCAATCAGCATTACAGGAGAAGGAAAATTGGGATTTACAAAGGGTCATGACTAACCTTTATAAATCAAACCCAGTTTGATTTATTAGCACCACCCAATGAGAACACCATGCATGCTTATCCTACTTAATTTCATAGTTATAGGAGTCAATACTGTTACCATTTCCATTTCACTGGGGAAGAAACTGAGGTTTAGCAAAGTTAAGTATCTAGTGGCTAAGGGAAGGGAAAAGCAAAATGTAGGTCACAAAACTCAGGGTTCCCTCCTCCTAAGGACACAACTCCACCAATTCTAGAAGACCTCAGCCCCATAGAGACGCTGGTCAGTTCAAAAGATTCAGAGCTGGGTGTGGTGGCGCAAGCCTGTAATCCCAGCGCTTAGGGAGGCTGAAACAGGAGAATCGCGAGTTCAAAGCCCGCCTCAGCAATGGCGAGACACTAAGCAACTCAGTGAGACCCTGTCTCTACATAAAACACAAAATAGGGCTGGGGATGTGGCTCAGTGGTTGAGTGCCCCTGAGTTCTATCTCCAGTACCAAAAAAAAAAAAAGATTCAGAGAACCTCTAGTCCCAACATGTGTTGATAATTAAATGCCCCAAAGCTAAGTCACTGATGACTCCAACTAATAGCACATGCCATTTCCTCCCCCACTTCCCAACATATGCTTCTTCATGCATGATTCCCTCTTCCATTCTGCTTCCATTCTATGGATTTTCATTTGTGCTCAAGAAATGCTACCCAGAAAAGCTTCCCTTCCTGTCTTTACTCTTCCTCATTCTTCAATGGACCCAATGGACCAGGCCAGTGAGATTCTAACACACACCAGTAAAAACCCCAAACAGAAGGTCAACTAAACTCTACCTTCAGTCAATAACCAAAGCACCATGTTTTCTTCTTTAAAATAATTTTGCCTCACTATACACACTGGGAGTGTGATGAGTTGTTAAGCTGAAAGGAAGGAAAGGATTAGTGTACAGTGTCTATAAAGGAGATGACCCTGTGAATAGCTATGAAAGGACTCTTCTAAGGAGAGAAAGATCACGTATTCCCAATTCTCCATCTAAAATTTTCTTGAACTTTTTCAAATCTGCAGAACATACAATGTATTGATTTTGTCATTTTCCAGATAATAAAATCCTATCAGCCTGTTTGTGAACCATCTCTGTTATAAAGTGTGCTTATCTCCATGTCCAATCAGGCACTTAGATTTTAAATTTACACACTTTTAAAAAGTAAAAAAAGAAACCTTTATGAAAGCCCAAATAGGTGATTTCTTAGTTCCAAAACTGTACGACTTGAAACTGGCCCTGTCAGTTCCCTTGTACAAGAAACTCAACCGTATTTTCCATATTTTAATACAAAATGAAGTTTCCAACATGAATTGCCACTGGCAGAAGAAAGCAATGCATTTACCTGTATAACCCAATTTCACTATAGCCCTTGCAGAAGTTGGCCCAGGTTCAGCATGTCTACTTCTATGCCACACACCTGCAGCCTGGGATCCCCCTGTCTCCCTAGTTCACAGGCAGCCTTGGACCAGGGAGAGCACAACCAACACCTCATTTCCCAGCAAGCCTCCTCCACCCTACCCCAAGGCCAGGCAGAGTCTTCTCTTGCTTTGTCACCCTGTTGGGAGCCTTTGAAGGACAGCCCATTCTCACATCTTTGTTTCACAGAGAGAGGTAGTTTTGGTACCCAGAGCTGTGCACATGTCCCTCAAAAGAAGGACGATATCAAGCCTGGTTTTAAGGCAACTTGGAGCTGATGACTAGTGAGGTTTCTTTAAGCCAATGGAGTCAACTGCTGACTCAGCTGGTTAGCCTGGGTAAATACCACTCTGGATTTCTTTTGATTCATTTTAGGAAAATAATGTCACAGTACAAGATGGACGCTCTCAGTGGGAGAGCTGATACTGTGTAAACGATTCATTAGCAGATGCTCAGCTGAACTTCAGCTGTTTTCCCCAGTGACATTGGTACGACAGGGATATATTTGTTCAGGTGATGGAGCTTGAGTGGGCCTCAAGCCAGATCCCCATCCCTGGGGACCACCCTTCCAGTACGGAAAGGCAACAGAGTCTCCATTTTAACTTAATCCTGCAATGTCTCAATCTGAGAAATATGACCAACTTCTGTAAATAACACTTTGAGGTTTTGGCAACTGGAGCTACTTTCCCCCAACACGCTGGAAGCCAGGTACAAACCATGTGGAGAAAAGCTGGTTTGATGGTCTCCACCACAGATGGGCCGCTTGCCTTTCTCTCTTGTGGTCCATCACCCTGCTGAGGTGGAGTTTGTTCAGGATTTTGTGGTGCTTTTGGATTAGAATGGCCGGTCCCTAGAGGACTAACACCCACATGTATTGGCAACTGGTTTTGTCAACTAACTCACTGGATTATTATCCCTGGTTAAGCCTCTTGCAGGTTCATACATTTTTTAAGGTTTTAATTTCCAAATTTTGAGGTTCCTAGTGTTTAAAAAAATACTTGAATAACTTCTTAAGAAACATCATATGATATATTTCAAATGTTCATTGACTTAATATGTTTCTGGAATTGTATGATATTCCTAATTATACATGACAACAGAAATTGAAATGGAGACTTTATGATGTAAAGATTAGACCAGAGAGCTACTCTATTCTCACCATCTTCCTGTGGGTCATCTCCTGCCCTTCCCCTATAGGCTCTGGTCTGTGATCAAACCTCTTTATGGTGACATGTAGGGGACTTTGGTGTCACCCAACTGAGAGGTATCCTGGTTACTGAGAAGACCAAAGATGCCTCTTGGCCAATAGTTTGGACTTTCCTGTTAAGTTTTTAAACCAGTAGTGATGGTCATTTTCCTTTTGTTTTTGAAATTTATATCTGCTATAGGAGCAGGGATGCACATGATAAGCCCATCTCAAATATTTTATTATCAAACCCTCAAAACTGAAAACGTGTCACTTTGCTGTAAGTAAAGGTTGTATGATGACAAAACCCCCAGCAGATATCTGACCTGTTCATAACTGCTCTTTTAAAGGGCTGCTCCCATAAAGGGCAGAATTTCCTGGGAAGACCGTCTTAAGACCCCCCTTTTGTCCATCGTTGACACTCAACTTGAAAAGTATTCCTTCCACATGCATGTCAAAGCAAGACTTTTCCAAGTGTTAGCATCAAGCTGAAGCTAGAACTTGGCAGCGATCTGGGTTTCCTTTTGCCCCTGGCGGGGTATTAACAACTCAAGCACAGGTAGCTGAACAGAGCTGCACCAATGGGCTGGGGACTCCCCAGGTGCAAGGAAGCTCATGGTTTCAGCCTGCCCAATCCTCTGGAAAGGTATTCATCCCTGGTCTCTAGGGGTTTAGGGTGTGCAACAAGAATGACACAGTTGTAATCATCCTTTTTCAGGGGTGGGAATAGGGCAGAGAGCCAGTTTATTCTCTCTTCTGTTAGAAGAGCTGAATGGGCGGCAGTCAGATAACTAGCATTTGTCAGAAAGCTGTCCCAGCAAGATGCAAAAGAGAAACCTGAAGCAGAGGAGGGCAGCTCACAAGCTGACTGAGCTGAGCCTTATCAAGTAATCCTTTAGAAACCTGACTGTAATCAATGCCACCCAAGGGCACTAAATGTTCCAATAAAAACCTCTTGTACCTTCTGTTAAAAGTGGCTTGAGACTGGCATTAGATGAGAATATCTGTTGTTTTCAGGCATTCTCCAACTACGAAATTCAAAAGTGAGTCTTCTGATATTGATAAATAATGTAGCAAAGAGTTTCCCTCATAGAAATTGTGCAAATGCTTAATTATGAGGGCACTTTCTCAGGAGCACATTAAAATATCATGCTAAATAAATTGAGTTGCTATCATTGCCTTTGTGAGAGCTTTTGTAGAATTGTCCAATAAACTGCCCTTAGAAGTTTTAGTTTTTGTTTGCAAATCATCAGTTCAATTTGGACTAAGCTTTCCAGGAATTAAAGAGAAAAAAAAAGTTCAAAAAAAATTACATGGAATGAGACTCCTAAAGTAAGTTTTTTTTTTTTTTTTTTTCCTTTTTCCTTTTGAGGAATGGGTCACACATTGCAATTCTAAACAATCTCACAATTAATTCTTGAGCTATGCAATCCAGTTAGAACAAATGCTTCCTTTCGGGTTTAATTAGAGATGAGGACGCACCTGTGAGCTTATTTGTATAAAATAAGTGCTCATTAAACAAAGTTTGGACCAGGTTCAGCTTGTTAGAAAAGCCATGAAAAGGGAGCTTTTTCTCACTGTCTCTGGCCCCTTTAACCCTTTCAATGCCCCACAATGAATTTCATATATGTGAAGAAAAGAGTATTTTTACTGCAACCTAGTGAATTTGAAAGAGATGGTGTGTTTGTTGGAATTGTTAGTGAAAAAACACATCCTCTTCCTTAGTATCTTCCTATTCTTTCCCCAGGCCACTATAGTCAGAAAGTCAATCAGGGGTCTGATGATAGCCACTCTAACTCTAGGAAAAACAGATTCCTATATTTTCCATGTTCCTTACAGTGTTACTATTCAGAGTGGGAGTTGTGAACCACCAGTAATAGCATCACTTGAAAGCTTGTTAGAAATTAGGAATCTTGTGTTTCTGTCTAGATAAATGGGGATATATTTTAATGAGATCCTAAGGTAATTTGTATGTCTATTACAATTTAAGGTACACTGGTCTAAAGGCAGCAATCCATGAAGATTTCATTTTGCAAATCCAAGAGGAACTTGTGAGCCCCAAATAATGCCACTTACCTGAAGAGAAGCCAGTCCCTGGTGCCCTCTCTATGGTGGCAGAATTGTGACTTTACTTCACCCCCTAACTCTATGCCCAGGGCTCATATGTGTCCTTCCTGTCTCATCTTCTGGTTAACTCTCAAGACTCTGTGGCCCAGGTCATAGGGAAACCCTTGTCCCCATCTGTGCCTTTGGCTTTTACCCATCTCTTCAGCATATAACTGAGCACAGGCTGCATGTTATACCTCATTCAGGCCCTGTGGCTGGTGAGTGAAACAGGATTCCTGCCTTGCAGGGCCTTCCACTTTCATGAACTGATGATGGAGGGAGAATGAAGACAAGCAGTTAGTAAATGGGAAAAGGTATTGGACCCCAGGCCTAAGATGCCACCACCAACAGACTGATTGTAAGAGCTAGCATAGGAAAAGCCAAACGTCCTGGGAATAGGAACCTCAGTCTTCACAGAGAGGCTCCATTTATGTAATATCTGTTACATGCAGAGACAACTTCCATGACTCAGTGTATGGACCTGATGTTAAACATTAAAGGAAACAGGTTGCCAAGTGCTGAGTGCCACCTTAATTTATTACTCTGTTCAGAAAAGGTTTGTCCATTTTCTTTCTCATTTATTTTCTCAGAAAGTAAAACTTGGGTATAATAAGATTATAGCATCAGGTGGACTCTGACACTAACGTCATTGCCAAGTAGGGGACATTGAAGGAGCCCAGACCAACAGGAAAATGTTATCAATGAGCCTCATAGCTGGCCCTAGTCTGAGCTGGTACCCTGGGTACTGTCACTGTCCTAGTGATGGGCCCAGTCCTGTTGCTTTCACTACACCTTCTTTATTTATTTATTTATTTTTAAATTTTTTTTATTTTTCTCAAAAGTTGCATTTTAATACATGTTATCAAACATAACAGAAAAAAAACAAATTTTCAGAAGCTGTACACACTATTCACTGAAAACATTTGTTGAGGCAAATAGGAAAAAAATTGTTACAATCATAATTTTTCTAACTTTGCACAAAATTATAAGCAGATTACATTCTTCATATTAAACATCTTTATATGCACTTTCAATGAACAGTATATATATATATTTATATATATTTTTTATCAACCATCTTTACTATACCCATTCCCCTTTCCCACCCCCCACCTCCCCCATGCTGCGTCCAGTGTTCCTCTATTTCTCTTATGTTTCCCATTCCCACCTCCCTTATTCATCAGCATCCACTAATCAGAGAGAACATTCGGCATTTGGTTTTTTGGGATTGGCTTACTTCACTTAGCATAATGCTTTCCAGTTCCATCCATTTGCCTGCAAATACCATAATTTTATTCTCTTTTATTGCTGAATAATATTCCATTGACTACACCTTCTTGATGGTAAGTAGGACCTCAGGCATCTCTGCACAGCCTCAGTTACTGTTCCCTAATCCTCAGATCTAGCTTGCATGTAGAACTGTCCTGGCTTCCCTATTTCTGCTTTCTTGGTCCTTTGGCTGATGAAATGGGAGCCTGGAGGAAGATCTGGGGAGTGGAACAGAAAAGGGAGTGTGTCCATATGATTTCCTTAAGTCCATGGTAATCACATCATAAATCAGCTCATTGTCATGAGGATGAGATGGTGGAAAGAGATGTTAGAGAGGCAGACTCACCTGGTATCGGAATAAATCTGGAAGGGTCAAGAATAGGAACTGGGATCCGATAAGCCATATAGCTTGTCTATGGGAGGTGGGATCTATGTAACTATGTAGTTTGGTTTGGGGAGATGGGATCAGGTAACCATGTAGCTTGTTGGAAATCTTGAGCATAATTTTGGAAATTTCAGTTGGATTTCTGGCAAAAAG
>PVHX01002692.1:143752-161273 GCA_004024805.1 Geosciurus inauris
GTACTGGAGATTGAACCCAGGGGCACTTGACCACTGAGCCACATCCCCAGCCCTATTTTGTGTTTTGTGTAGAGACAGGGTCTCACTGAGTTGCTTAGCGCCTAAGCCATTGCTGAGGCTGGCTTTGAACTTGCGATTCTCCTGTCTCAGCCTCCCTAAGTGCTGGGATTACAGGCTTGAGCCACCGCGCCCGGCTTTATTTACTTACTTGTGTGTTTACTTGTGCTGGAGATCAAACCCAGGGTCTTGTGCTAGGCAAGTGCTCTACCCTGGCCTCTAAATCTTTTAAAATACACTTGCTATTTTTGAAAATCACACACAAAAAAGTTTTATATTTAAAAATGGAATGAAAATTAAATAATTGAAATATATCCAACCTATCACTCTTAACATCTTGGTATTTTATGTCCTAGATTTTATAAATATAGATATATAAATATAGATAGAAGTTTGTAGATTTGGATATAGTATATAACGGAATCACACCACACAGAAAAACACCTAAATATATAATTTCCTGATTAAAAAGAATTTACATTTTAGGGATCTTGAATCATTTGCCAAATTGTCTCTCAGAAAACTTGTACCACTTTGTACTTGGGTGAGAAATACGTTTCTCATTTCAACCAGTGGTTTTGGGGGAAATTCCCTTTGTGTTTTGAGGTCTGTCATCAATTTAACTTCTATCATAGTTGCATCAAAAATCCTCCTTGGGCCAGGCGCAGTGGCGTACGCCTGTAATCCCTGCACTTTGGGAGGCTGAGACAGGAGAATCGCAAGTTCAAAACCACCCTCAACAAAGGCGAGGCGCTAAGCAACTCAGTGAGACCCTGTCTCTACATAAAGCACAAAATAGGGCTGAGGATGTGGCTCAGTGGTCAAGTGCTCCTGAGTTCAATCCCCAGTACCAAAAAAAAAAAAAAATCCTCCTTGGATTTTCTTGCAAAAATAGATGAGATAAAACCTGAGCCTTTGAGAACTTTGAGTCTAGATGGATTTTGAAGCCGCCTTCTTTTTTGCAATTTGTTTATTAAATCATCATAACAATACATAGTAATTGGGTTCATTTTGGCAAAATAATACATGCAAGAAATTTGATTTCAATCCCCATTTCCCCCCACCCTTGTCCTCCCCTCCACTTTTCCTTTATTCTTCTTCCTCTACTCTATTAGACTTCCTTTCTTCTACACATATATAAAGGGAAAATTCCCTTTGGTAGCTTTATATATGAATATGACACGATTTTGTTAAATTTATTCCACTTTTCTTCCCCTTTCCCTTCCTTCCTCCCTCACTTTTGTTCCCCTTTTCCTACTACACTGATCCTCCCTGTATCTTTATGATGTATAATCCCCTCTCCTACCACCTTCTTTCTTTTGTTTTGCTCTGGATGGAAGCCTTAGTCTTATCTCCAGTCTTCATAAGTGCTTGGTAGGGTAAATTAAAAAAAATAAAAATAAATAAAAGGAACCTAGGGCTCTAGAGTGGAACCTGGAGTGGGTTTTTTGTTGTCTCTGATGTGTGTATGAGAGCTGGGAGCTTGTAGGGCCAGGGGCACTGAAGAGTGGGTCTAGAAATTCAGATCTGTATGAAATAAATATGAGATTAAATAATATGTTATTTTGATGATAAAATTGATTTATAAATAACTGATAAGAACATAATTATCATCTATGCAAATAAAAACAGACTTCTTCCTCACTCTGCTGTCAAATCTGAAATTTATATTAGAGTTTTTCAACCTAGGCACTGTGGAAATTTAGGGCTGGGCAGTTCTTTATCCTGCACATTGTAGGGTGCTCAGCAGCATCCTCTATCCACTAGAAGCCATAGATGCCGTAAGTATTCCCGTCCTCTCATTATGACAAAGATCTCCACAAACACTGTCATAGGGGATGAGGGTGGGAGAAAATTGCCCATGGTTTAGATGTATTAAAGACCAAATGTACAAAAATATCATCATTAGCAATGGTATGCCAGGCCTTATTTGTAAGAGAATATCTTTTTCTTTCTTTTTTTTCTGTACTGACCGATATGACCGATAGCCCTAGTTCTTTTGCCGAGTCTTACAAGTTGCTGAGGTTGACCTGAAACTTGTGTTCCTCCTGCCTCAACCTCCCAAATTGCTGGGATTACAGGTGTGCATCACCAGCTCTGATGTAGGAGAATATCTATGTCTATATATTTAGTGGTAAAATATGGTAAAAAAAACAACCACCCTTGATATCTATCCATATGGGAGTGATTGATTAAACAGTGCTGCTTTCTTACATAGGAATACTATGCAACTACTAAAAAGATTAAGATATAGCTCGCTAAGAGAGAAGTTCATGATCTATTCATTTTTATTAATTTTTTTTAAAGCTGACAGTTAAAATTGTATGTATCTGCTGGGCACGATGGTGCATGCCTGCAATCCCAGTGGCTCAGGAGGCTGAGTCAGGAGGATTGTGAGTTCAAAGCCAGCCTCAGCAACTTAACAAGGCCCTAAGCAACTCAGTGAGACCCCGTTTCTAAATAAAACACAAAAACAGACTGGGGATGTGGCTCAATAGTTAAGTGTCCCTGGGTTCAATTCTTGGTACAAAAACAAAACAAAACAAAGCAAAACAAAACAAAACAAAAATATGTATTGTGTATAAAATAATGTTTTGAAGTGTGTATACATTTCAGAATAGTTAAATCCCATTAATTCACAAAGAATTACCTCACAGTTATCATTTTTGTAATAGCATTTGACATTGATGCTCCTTGAAGTGGTTAAGAGCGTAACATAATGTTACCATTAACTATAGTCACCATGCTACACAATAGATCTCTTTAACGTACTTCACCCATCTGGCTCAAGTTATTTATTTGACCAAAGTCTCCTTTTCCTTCTTCACCCCTAGCCACTCCAGCTTCAAGTAACCATAATTGGACTCTCTACTTCTACTTTTCTGAGATCAACATTTCTAGATTCCACATGTGAGTGAGATAATGAAGTACTGTCTTTCTGTGCCTGACTGATTTCACTTAACACAGTACCCTCCAGTTTCATGCATGTGTCACAAGTAACAGGACTTCGTTCATTGTATGGCTGAATAGTACCACATTTTCCTTATCCTTTCATCTGTTGATGGACACTGTGGTCGATTCCATGTTTTGGATATTGTGAATAGTGCTGCAATGAACATGGGCATGGAGATGTCTCATTGACATATTGATATAATTTCCTTTTCAGTTATACTCTGTTGTGGGATTGTTGCATCATATGATAGTTCCATTTTAAATTATTTTGATGAAACTTCATACTATTTTCCATAATTGTATTAATGTATATTTTGATCAACAGTGTGCAAGGGCTCCCTTTTCTCCACATCTTCACTAACATTATCTTTTTTCTTTGTGAGGATAGACATTTGAACAGGTGTAGTTTTAGTATGTATTTTCCTGATGATTAGAGATGTTGAACATTTTTTCATGTACCTATTGGCCATTTGTATATATTCTTCTGAGAAATGTCTATTAGGGTCATTTGCCCAATTTGAAATTGAGTTATTTTATTTTTTTTGCTATTGAGTTGAGTTCCTAATATTTAATATTTTAGATATTAACCCCTAATCAGTTGTATATTTTGCATGTGTTTTCTCCTACTCTTGAAGTTGTCTCTTTTTTTGATTTTTTCCTTTGTTGCACAGAGTTTGATATAATTCCATTGGTCTATTTTTCCTTTTTTTGCCTGTGCTTTTGAGGTCGTATAAAAATTTTTTTTTTCCTAGACCTATGTTATGGAACTTCTCTACGTTTTCTCCTAGTAGTTTTGTAGTTTCATAGTTTCAGTCATTATATATTATTCTTAAGTAGCAAAGAAGTTTGCAAAATTTTTAAAAAGGAAAAACAAAAGACCTCATATACATGTAAAAGGGAATAAACATATTTTTTGTATGTTTGTATAAGCACTGAGAACATTGTGAACAGGGGTAGGGATCAGACCAAACTGCCAACCCTGGCTACCTTGATGGAGCAGGGAGTAATAGTACAGCTGGATTTGAGTGGGGTAGAGGAGACTCTTGCCTTATATTTTTTACTTAGTCTATTGTAAGAAGCACAGAATGATTTTGTAATTTGAAAGGAAAAGTCAACAGTCTACCTAGTATAAAGGCCTAACTATCAAGGTGGGGAAAATTTTTATAGCTCAGTGTGTTAAGTGCTACAACATTGTGCTGAATTTTTGTTGTGTGCAGTGTGGTGGTGGGTGCATTGAATGGGAACATTCAAAATGATTTGGTTTTGTACAAATCCCTGAAACGTATGGATGCTACCTTACTTGGAAAAAGGTTATTTTCAGATATGATCAGATAAAGATGTTAATCACCCTGATTACCTGGGTAGGCTTGAACTCCAATGACAAACATCCTCATAAGAGTAATGCAGTTAGATATTTGAGACACATGTGGGAGGAAGTAATGTGAAGACAGAAGCAGAGATTGGAGTGATGTGGCCACAACTCAAGGAGTGCCTAGAGCCAGCCAAACCTGGAAGAGACAATGAATGGAGGACTCTCCTCAGAGCCTGTGTAGAAAGCCTGGTCCTGCTGACACCTTAAGCTCAGAGTTCTGGCCTCCAGAATTGTGAGAGACTGCATTTTTGTTGTTTTAAGCCACTCAGTTTGTAGTAACTTATTACTGTAGCTACAGGAAACTACCATAGGAGAGTAACTGATTTTTCTCTGGAATGGGTGACAGGCTTCACTAGAAACATGACTTTTATATTGTACCTATGAGGAAAGAAGAAAAGGGAGGAAAACTGCTAGGTAGGGCAAACAGCATGAGCAAAGACATCAAGGCCTGGAGAGGGTGAATTCAGTGTGGGTGGGATGTGAAGGGTATTTAATGGGAGAGGTGAAGGAAGAGATGGAGAGCAGTCATGTTTTCTGCTGACTTTCTAGATTTTTCTAGCTATAGAAATGAATTAACTGACAATGTAAGGATATTTCTAGGAGGACTGAGCAACTGCATGTCAGAGACAAAAATTTGGAAAAAATTTACATTCAGTATCACATTCACAAAGGAGGAAATTGCAGTTCCATAAAGCCACCAGAGAAAGAGAATTGAGAATTGACTCCTGCAGTCAAAATGCAACATAGCAGCTTGTTGGGTCTTGAGGCTCTGTTCACAGCCAGTTTGCTCACATTCCTATGCAGGAGGTGTACTCTGTATCCACGTAATCCCTGCCAGAATGGGAAGCCCCCAAGCTAGGTAGGAAACAAAATATTTTTACTATTTGACATGATAAAGCATGTGGCTCTTGAGAATGAAGAACTGGCACAGTCATGGCGTGTTCTGTCTTATCCCACCCACTCCATGCCCAGTGGGAACCAAATCTCCCCCAGGCAGCACATTGGAGAGTATCTTTTGCTGGCCTTTGAGGTGACAGAAGCCATGCCCTTTCTTTGCCTACTATACATGGGCTTGGCTTTCTACCCACACAGATTGTGCCACCTGTTCAGTATTTATTGCAGTTGAGCACATCTTCCTCTTGATACCTTAGAAACACTGCAGCAGGCAACTTGTAGTGCTGCATATTGAGGCCAAAAAAGAATGAGCTCATGAGCCAGAATGTTTGCAGATGTAGAACTGAAACATTTGTTTCACAGTACTGACACTAAAAATAGGACGTGGATCAGCACTAAGGCAACCGTTTGCATGGGTGGCCTTGTCTTCATGGTGGAGATGTTCCCCTGAAGCACACACCATCGAGGCTGCCTCTGGGTCCAATGAAGCTGCCACATCATCACCGTGAATTGGCTCACAACTACTGTGCCAAGCCCTTTCCCTCACTGTTCAAAAACTCAGCTTCAATCATTTCCAGAGACTTCTAGGAGAGGCTGGGGCTCTTATCCATTGGTGGTGCCCCATATGTGTAAATCTTGTCTCTTCTGTGGATGGTACAGTGTGTTTATGTGTGTGTGAGAATGTGTGTCAGTGAGTTGATGTGATGTGTGTGAATAAGTAAGGGTGTCTGTATTTATGTATGTGATTATGCATATAGGTTTTTGTGTGATAGAATACATGTATAAGTGTGTGTTTATACATGTGAGTATAAGCATGCATGTGTTTGTAGGTAGTGCATGAGTTGTGTGTATCACTAGGAAAGTATGTAGTTATGTGATGAATGTATCTGTGTGTATGAGAATTTGAAAGTTTGTGTGTGTGAATATATGTGTAGATGTGTGTGAGTGCTTGTGTATGTCTATATATGTGAATATGAGAGAGTGTATATATGAGTGTGTGAATGACTATGTGTATGTGTGTGAGTATATGAGTGTGTGAGTGTGTATGTGCAGGAAGCCCCACCCACTGAAAGTTCTGTTCCTCCAAGAATCAAAGCGTAGACCTGGCTGCACCTCTGGTATGTGCCCATGGAGTTCTTATTCACCCCCAGCAAAGGAAGGAAGATTCCTTCCTCTTGGGAGAGACGGAAGCCCAGGGAGTCAGGACAGGAGACGGATACTGGTGATTGTGATTCATCTGGTAGAGGACAGGGTGCACTGTGGAAGCCAGTGGTGAGCAGAGCAGCAGAGGTGTTGCTGTGGAAGAAGGAGGGGGCCCATCCATATATCCTGTTCTGCTCACGTGGGCCAACTGAGGAAGCAGTACGGTGAGTAAAGAAGGCAGAGCTCAAGTGATTGTCAGGCCCCGGCAGTAAGCAACACCTCTCTGGGACAGAAGCTGGCTTACCAGAGCAGTTTGAAAGGCTTGATATGGAAGCTGGTTTTGGTCAAACTTTAACTTGGTTGAGAAGAGGCCATCATCTTCATCTGATGTGCTAAAAAAACGTTTGGTTTCCTAATCCAATTTAGAAATAAATGAGGGCACTGTGTGGGCCAATTCAATGTCCATTATGTCATGGGCAAACCTTCCCAGTTTAAGGACCATTTTACAAAAGGTGAAGTTGAAGCTCACAAATGTCAAGTAACTTGTTGAGATCATACAGTAGGATTGTAAACTCAGGTCTTGGTGACATGCATGGGCAGTAATAGAAAATACTGGTTATGTTCTGCTTGGATAGTGTTGGAGATATTCTTAATGGCAGTGAGGTTTCCTTTCTCTTATGCTAAGAACATCAAGTGCTTATTTTTTCTGCAAACTGCCTTAGGCACTAAAATATCCAAGCTCATATGCTCTTCTTGGTCTTGCAAGTTAGAGACCATTACCCCATTGCCTGGAGCAAACTGAAAAAATCATCTCTAAGGACACACAGTCAGGTAATGCCAGAGCCAGGATTCAAACCAAATAGATTTGATCCCAATGCTCTGGTCCACCCCACCATCCTGCCTTACTTATGGAGAGAAAGGCTTCTGACAACTCCCAGCCCCTTTGCCCCATTTTGCAGCTGGCTCTGCCAGTGAGGAGGTGCTTTGCACCCATTCAACAATGCTCATTACTCACAAGCCTCTCAGGGATTAAACCCTTAGAACTTCCTCTCAGCTGAGGGTGACATCATTGCATAATTAACGTGACTGTGATGCCCAAATGCACACACCAAACAAAGGGTCCCTTGTTTTAATTTATCATCTGTGTTGTCCTTGTGCAAGACTGAACTCCCACTAGTAATTAAGGAAGACAGTTTTAACCTGGCTGAATGAGAGCAGGGCTTGGGGAAAAGTGGCAGAAGGGGTGAGACCCTATGTCAACTCTTAATTTGATATAGTAATGAAGGTACTAATAAAAGATAACAATGGCCAGACTTAAACCCTCTGTAGAGGAAAGTTTAACACTAATCTGAAGGCTTCTTTTTATGTAATTTTCTTGCCAAGTAGCTAAAGAGATTTTTTTTGTCTCCTTTTATTTCTTAGCTGACCTGTTGTTAGAGCTGCTACTAAGCAGTCACATGCCTTGAAGTTGGTCACTTACTACCAGAAGCATTGTGGTAATGTGCATAGATTCTGCAGCACACATTACAAAGATTCAGAGACAACTTTGTCACTTATTACCCACATGACCCCAGGCAAGTTACTTAAATTACCAGCACTAATGCATCAATAAAGTAGTAATACAGTTTTACTTTCTTTGGTCTCTGTTACCTGTGGTTCATTGTATTCTAAAAATATTCAATTAAATACTCCAGAAATAAGTCATTCATAAGTTTAAAAAGTGGTAATAAATGATACTCACACCTGCATCATGGGTCTTGTGAAGATTAAAGTGAGTTAATATTTGCTCAGAGTTGAGGGCCTGCCTGGTGTATAAGCATGAATATGCATTGGTTATTACCTTAAAAACTCTCAACTATCTTTGTGCATTTTTAGAGTGTCTTGCATAGAGTAGGTATTCAATGAATGTTGAATGCCCCTGCATTACATACACCCGTCACTTTCCTCTCATTATCCTTTCTCCACAAAGGGGAACACCATTTCTACCTTCATACACAAGCTACTGAGGAATGTAGAGAAGACCCGTTAACATGTGATCACAGTGAATAAGGAAGGAACTCACCCCTGGGGAGTGAGAAAGGCAGGTGGATTGTGGCCTATAGCCTAAGAGCATGCTTTGGGAGGAACTTGGTGTGTGTGTGTGTGTGTGTGTGTGCGCCTCT
This sequence comes from Geosciurus inauris, assembly GCA_004024805.1. Taxonomy (NCBI): domain Eukaryota; kingdom Metazoa; phylum Chordata; class Mammalia; order Rodentia; family Sciuridae; genus Geosciurus; species Geosciurus inauris. The sequence goes on from PVHX01002692.1 coordinate 152,333, forward strand.
GTGTGTGCGTGCAAGTGCATGTTTGAATATGTATTTGAATAGCATGCTCCCTAGCAGGGAAGTTTATTACTAACTATAGGAACTGACAAAGGTCAGGTCCCTCCAGGGTCAGCAAGGCCCCCAGTGTCAAAGTGCCAGAAAGCAAAAAGTCAAGAGCATCAGAAAACAATGTCAAGGCATGCAGAAAATAAAAGATGAGGTTCATATAGTCTCTTGCCTCCTTCATTCCTGAGAACTGTTAGTTGTCTTCATATAACTTATATTTAATAGTCTTCCAAAGGGAAACCTGTTTTCCTTATTGAACTGGGCCACCTGACAGCCCTCCATGGCTGGCTGATCAGGCTGGGGATTCAGTCCTCATCAGGATCTGTCAGCTTTGACCAGAGCAATACTCTCATGTGGTCAGTTCTCCTCAGAGGAACATTCTTCTCTCACATCTGCTTGTCCAAATATCTACCAGGCCTTCAGGTTGAGCTCTGATCTGTAAGTTTTCCAAGCACCTTTAAATTTTCCCAGTACCCCCAAACTTTCCCTCATCCTTCTTTCCTTCCTGAATTTCTACACTTTTATTTTTCTAGTCTTCTTTTAGGAAGTGCTTTCACTTTATTTTATTTGATGTTTGCTATTTGCATATTTATTTTTATCTCCTTTAAATGCATGCAAGCACCCAGAGGACAGGGACTAAGTGGCTGCATCTTATCCATTCTAGTGCTATTCTTTCCCTCTCTGTACTCTCAGTGAGCAGAACAGTGCTCAGCACATGAGTGTTCAATGATTTTTTATGGAATAATAGAACCTAATATTTTATGTTAGTTCCCTGAAGCAGACCCTACAGCAAATATTCAGAGAAAATTATTTATTTGGGCAATGATTTCAGGAAGCACAGATGAGAGGTAGAGGAGGAGAGAGGGAAGAAAAGGGAGCCTCCAGTTCCAAGTAGTGCTAATGAGCTGTTTACCACTGAGGGCAACTGGGGCTCAATCCTGCAGGTACTTACCCCATGTAGATAATGGCTCACAGTTGTCCCATCTGAGTTATTTTTCCATCTGTCACTGGAGATGGGCTGCTCTGGGTCAGTTAACTCTCTGACAACACCTGAATAGAGCATGCTCAGGGCCACAGCAGGCCTTCTACAGGGTCTCAGATAGCTATGGTAAGGAGCAAAGCCATTGACCTTTAGAGCCAGCAGATTTTAGGCAAAGCACTGAGTTATCTGCTATACCTAAGTTGTAAAATCAAGGTTAATAGCCACAGGTCTTAAAATCTAGGCCCCTGTGATTATTGGCCAAATGGTGGAGGGAAAAAAAAAGTCAGGTTTAAAGCCAGTTGCCCATTTCACTGTCTTTGTCTTGAGTTTCTTAAGGGGAGGGGTCAGCAGACGTTTAGATTAGGTGGTTGTCTTCCTCATGGGCCTCCCACATTTTCCCAGCCTATGCATGGCTCCCACAGCTGGGAACATCTGGACTGCATCCCCAGCTAAGCTGCCTGGAAAACCATGGCATGGCCAAGGCATACCTTGGTTGAGGCAAGCTGGGGGGCCTTTCAGCTGCTGTGACTTTAATTTTCCCTAGTGTAACCCTTTCTACTCCAAGCAGACATGTTGCTAGAAGCACTTAGCTTTCTTGTTTTTCCTTCACTTGGGGAGGCTACTTCTCCCCTTCTTGAAGCATGTTGCTGACCATATTCTCTCTTAGAAATTCTGTGACTCTGGCCTCCAGGCTGGGTCAGCCTTTCTTCTTTTGCTCCCTGTCTTGCCACTGCACACAAAGTAGGGGCTTCCTGGAGCTTCCTGTTACACCAGCCCAGTGAGTAATCAAGGTAGTCTGGATTCCCCAAACGAGTTTAGGAAAATATTAGAAAAGCAAATCAATATGATCAGGAATAGAGTGAAAGTACAGACTGTGACTAGGAACTCTTCTGAGTTTGGCTTGAATGTCACCACCCAACTCAGAGCTTGTAAGCATCTCAGTAAAGTTCCATGTTACAGACATTTCTTGAATTTGCCAATTTATATTTCATATTTTGGGAGACTCTTCTGGAATACTCTGTCAATTAACATATGCCAGATTCCTTTTCTTTTTGCTTTTAGCAAAACCCTACAAAAATGTTTCCCAAACCCATTGGTTCCCCTGAGTTCTGTAGTAATCACAAGCAGGCCTCCCTGTGTGTCATCCAACCGCGGTGTTCCGTAACATTCCACTGGCACTGCAAATGTGAGTGCTCCCTGGGGATCAAGCTTTCCATCATGCTCTGGCCAGGATCCTATGCTGAGAAAACCAGGTACATTTGTTGAGTTGACAAGGGTATTTTTTAAAAAACACAGCTAATTGATTCTGGATTATGTTTTAAATATAGTAATGTGGTTAAAACAAACAAAGAACATCAAGCAAAAAAGGTACCATATATTGGGAAATAGAATGATTTGGCAAGAATGCTGGCCTGGAAGCTCAGAAACCTGGGTCTTCATCTTCAAATGCTAACATATGGTAATTTGACCATAGATCAATTCCTTAACATTGCTGGTTTCAGTTTCTTCCTCATCTATAAAATGAATTGTATTCCAATTCTAAAATTGTTAAGAATACATAGATTTTCAAAGTAAACAGATATGGATGTCCTTATACACTTTAGAGAAGAAATGGTGGCTTATGTGACATGTGGATACTTCTTAGAAGACTAAAATCCAGGTAGTGCCCATGAGGTGACAGAGAAAAGAGGTACAACACTGCTCCATGATGACACATACCACATACCGTACTCTCACATACCAGATTCCTCAGATTCTCTTAATTGTGCATTTTATAAAGTGCTTTATAAAACATACTAACAATACCTTGAAGCATAAAATGCCATTCCTTTGAATGATCATTGAAACATTTTTCTTCTTATTCTTTCAGATTTCAGAATAGCAATTTCAATTTTTGATGAACCTTTGTGCATTGGGCAGCGCCTAACACCAATTCATACCCCAACCTGATGGAGTAGGCAATGTCCTTTCTACCAATGAAGAAATTGAGCTTTGGAGGGGAGAGGTTAAAGACCTTGCTCAGGGTCACATGGCTGGTAAGCAGCAGTGCTGGGATCTTGTAACCAGCTGTCTGATCATAATGACCACATCTGTCCTTTCATTACTAGCACCATCCCAGCGATGCTGAGTGAAGTACTCTGAAATTGATTTGGCTACTCTCCAGTATACTGAACACTATGTACAGGACTTTCAAGAAGAGAAGAGTATGATTAAGAAGCTGTTTTTATCTCCAGAATATTTCTTGTTGGACAGAATGAATTGTAGGTGAGCTCACCATAGTATGCCCAATAGGAAGGAGGGCTCTAGTTCGTTGGGATGCTGGGACCCCAGGTAGAGGTAACCTGGGCAGCTTTTCTGAGCAAAAATGATTGAATCTTCCCACGAAGGGGTCATTTTCTCAGAGGTTTTTCACTAAATCTCATTGATTCACCTCATTTCTTTTGCATTTGCCTCTCCCAAATTGCAAGAACAGGTTTTACAGTATCATCAGATTGGTTTACACTGAACTCAAGTTGTTCATGGTTTCTTCTGATGCTAGAAACAGAATTAAGCAATTCCAAAATGACCAATGGACACCAATTTCTATTCTTAGCCCCTCCTGGGGCTAGGGAAAAAAGATAGGATTTGCCAAGTCTCAAATCCATTCCACACAGCCAGTCTGAAACTGGGTCCTGATTCAGGTTTTTTCTTGTTTTAATTTGTTTACTTGTGACAGGGACATTCTGCTTCTAGGAGGGTCTCATTTTAAAAAATAGTCTCAGAATACATCAAAAAGTTCTGACAAAACAACATCTTGATGATTTAAGTGTAAATATGTCAGACACATATGGTTTCTATTATTCCTGAAATAACACATGGACTTAAAAATCAAGGGGAAAAGTGTTTGGTAAAACACATTGAGGACTTGGCTAAATGTTTTTTAAAGACCAGTTCTAAAGTCTCAAGGGGGAAACACACAGAGGGGAACAAATCCAAGCAGCTCAGCCCCTCCCTTGTCTTTTTTCTTGATTGAGTATGATGTGTGTTTTGCAACTAGAGCACTGACACATCAGCCGTCACAATGAAAATTTATCCACCAGGTTGTGTTTCAATGGATAAGTTTATAATCTAATCCTATTCCTCTTGTTTAGTAGCAGAGATAGTTTTAGGCAGGTTAATGGATCTGAAAAAGGAAAAATAATAGCTGCTTGCCAATTTACAGAATGGGATTATGTTCTGACAAACCCACTGCATGTTGAAACTATCGTTAAGTTGAAATGTATTTAATGTACTTAACCTACCAAACGTCACTACAATAGAGAATAGCTGTTTCCCCTCTTGATCACCTGGCTGGCTGGGAGCTGTGGTTCACTGCTGCTGTGCAGCATCTTGAGAGAGTACAACACTGCATATCTCTAGCCTAGGAAAAGACCAAAATTCAAAATTTTAAATATGTTTTCTGCTGGATGTGTAGCATGTTTGCACCACTGCAGAGTCCAAAATAAAAACCAATCTTAAGTCACACCCTTGGTAGGGACTATCTGTAAATGTCATAGGACTGTGGTGAGTGTTTACGAAAATTTATGTCAACTCCTTAACATATACTACATACTTGATAAGTGTCAACTTTTAAAAATCATCATTGTTTTCAGAGGTGTTAAGGAAGGAGGATAAGGGAACCCAGGACCTATATTGTTTCTAGAGCATAAAGAATCTAAGGATCACATGAGATACCCTCACCCTTTCCCAACCAGAAAGGTAACAAGGAGGAGGATAGGATAACTGTACCAATGGCTGCTAAACACAAGCGAGATAAAGCACACAGCTGGAGGGTCATAATAAACTTAGTTTACATGTATCGGCTCAGAAAGGCCCTTGTTCTCAAGGCACACACTGAACTGTCTCTTTAATTTGAGAATGTTCATTTGAACCTGATAATATCTGCATTCAATTTTTTAAAGTTAATGATTAAATATAAATGATTAAAATATCTGCATTCAATTTTTTAAAGTTAATGATTTTTAACAGCTTTATTGAGTTATGATTGATCTACCAAAATTCCACACATCTTTAAAGTTACAATTTAATCAAGTTTGACATTCCAATGCACCTATGAAACCATGGCTAGAGTAAACATAGTGAACGTATCCATCACCCATAAAAGTTTTCTCATGCCCCTTTGTAATTCCCTTCATCTATTCCTTTCATCTCCCATGCACAGACAACCACCAAAGTGCCTTCTGTCACTATAGATTAGCTTGCATTTTTTAGAATTTTGTATAGAAATGGAATCATACAATATTTTCTTTTTTTGTATCTTTTTTCTTTTCTTTTTTCCTTTTTTTGCTCTTTTTGATTCAGTGCTATACATTGAGATTTACCCTGTTATTGTGTGTATCAATAGCTCATTTCTTTACATTGCCAAAATAGTATCCTAATATATAGATATGCTACAATTTACTCCTCCCTTTGCTATATTGATGCTCATTGTTTGAAGTTTTGGGATTTTGGAGGTTGGGAGCATGATGGCAAGTGCTGGGAATAGAAACTAGGGCCTCAGACATGTTAAACACATGCTCAGTCACAACACTGCAACCCCACATTGTTTTCAGAGGTTTTTGTTTTTGCTTTTTGGTTGGCTTGTTGGGTTTTTTTATTACTAAAAATCATGCTGCTATGAACATTTGTGTATGAATCTTTGTGTTTTTCTTTTTTCATGGTAATTACCTAGCAGTTGAATGGCTGAATATTTGGTTAAGTATATATTTAGCTTTAAATAAATGGCCACAATGTTTTCTAAAGTGGTTATATCATTTTATATTGCTGCTCATTTTACATGGCACTGCATATTAAAGATCTAGTTGCTATTCTTCTTGCCAACATTTGATACTGCAATTTTTTAAAATTTAGACATCTTGATAGGTGTGTAATATTGTATCTTGGTGATTTTATTTTTTTTTAAATTTTTTTCCCAAATTTTAAAATTTTATTATTATTATTATTTTAGAGGATAACATTTCATTTCACTGGTTGTAAGTGATATAGAATCACAACACACATGCAGTCATACATAAAGTTAGGGCTATGATGACCATCATATTCCACCACCTTTACTGTCCTCATGTCCCCTCACCACTTACACCCCTGTGAACAGAGTTCCTCCATTGTTCCCATGTCCCTTCCCACATTATGGATCAGCATCCTCTTATCAACGAGTACATTCGGCATTTGGTTTTCTGAGATTGGCTTACTTCACTTAGCATGATATTCTCCAACTCCATCCATTTACCTGCAAATGCCATAATTTTATTCTCTTTTATTGCTGAGTAATATTCCATTGTGTATATATACCACAGCTTCTTTATCCACTACTCTATTGAAGGGCATCTAGGTTGGTTCCACAGTTTAGCTATTGTGAATTGAGCTGATATAACCATTCAAGTGGCTGTGTCACTGTAGTATGCTGTTTTTAAGTCTTCTGGGTATAGACTGAGGAGAGGGATAGCAGGCTCAAATGGTAGTTCCATTCCAAGTTTTCTAAGGAATCTCCATACTGCTTTCCAGATTGGTTGCACCAATTTGCAGTTCCACCAGCAATGTATGAGCATGCCTTTTCCCCCACAACCTCGCCAACACTTATTGTTGTTTGTATTCTTGATAATTGCCATTCTGACTGGTGTGAGATGAAATCGTAGGGTAGTTTTGATTTGCATTTCTCTGATTGCTAGAGATGTTGAACCTTTTTTCATAGGTCTGTTGATTGATTGTATATCTTCATTTGTGAAATTTGTGTTCAGCTCTTTGGCCCATTTATTTATTGGGTTGTTAGTTTTTTTGGTGATAAGTTTTTTGAGTTCCTTATATATCCTGGAGATGAGTGCTGTATTGGATGTGTGTGTGGCAAAGATTTGTTCCCAGGATGTCAGCTCTCTGTTCACTTTATTGATTATTTCCTTTGCTGAGAAAAAGCTTTTTAGTTTGAATCCATCCCATTTGTTGATTCTTGATTTTACTTCTTGTGCTATAGGAGTCTTGTTAAGGAAGTATGGTCCTAATCCAACATGATGAAGATTTGGGCCTATTTTTTCTTCTATTAGGCATTGGTTCTCTGGTCTGATTCCCAGGTCTTTGATCCACTTTGAGTTGAATTTTGTGCATGGTGAGAGATAGGGGTTTAGTTTCAATTTGCTGCATATGGATTTCCAGTTTTCTTGGCACCTTTGTTGAACAGGCTATCTTTTCTCCAATGTAAGTGTTTGGCTCCTTTATCTAGTATAAAGTAACTGTATGTAAGTGGGTTCATCTCTGTGTCTTCTATTCTATACCATTGGTCTACATGTCTATTTTAGTGCCAATACCATGCCATTTTTGTTCCTATAGCTTTGTAGTATAATTTAAGGTCTGATATTGTAATGCCTCTTGCTTCACTCTTCTTGCTAAGGATTACTTTGGCTATTCTGGATCTCTTATTCTTCCAAATGAATTTCACGATTGCCTTTTCTATTTCTATACATTGGGATTTTAATTGGGATTGCATTGAATTTATATAGCGCTTTGGGTAGTATGGCCATTTTAACAATATTGATTCTGCCTATACAGGAGTGTGGGAGATTTTTCCATCTTCTTACATCTTCTATTTCTTTCTTCAGTGTCTTGTAGTTTGCATTGTAGAGATCTTCACCTCTTTTGTTAAATTGATTCCCAAGTATTTTATTTTATTTTTTTGAGGCTATCATGAATGGGGTAGTTTTCCTAATTTCTCTTTCAGAGGGTTTATCACTGATGTATAGAAATGCAATTGATTTGTGGGTGTTGATTTTATATCCTGCTACTTTGCTGAAATCATTTAGAATTACTAAAGTTTTTTGGTAGAATTTTTTGGATCCTCTAAGTATAGAATCTTGTCATCTACAAATAATGATAGTTTGAGTTTTTCTTTTCCGATTTGTATCCCTTTAATTTCTTTCGTGTGTCTAATTGCTGTGCTAGTGTTTCAAGGACTATGTTGAATAGCAGTGGTGAGAGAGGGCATCCCTGTCTAGTTCCCGTTTCCAGAGGAAATGATTCCAATTTTTCTCCATTTAGGATGATGTTGGCCTTGGGTTTAGCATAGATAGCTTTTACAAAGTTGAGATATGTTCCTACCATCCCAAGTTTTTCTAGTGTTTTGAGCATAAAAGGATATTGTATTTTGTCAAATGCCTTCTCTGCATTGATTGATAAAATCACATGACTCTTATCTTTAAGTCTATTAATGTGATGTATTACATTAATTGATTTCTGTATGTTGAACCAATCTTGCTTCCCTGGAATGAACACCACTTGATCATGGTGCACTATTTTTTTTATATCTTTTTGTATGCGATTTGCCACAATTTTATTGAGAATATTTGCATCTATGTTCAACAGGGATATTGGTCTGACATTTACTTTCTTTGATGTGTCTCTGTCTGGTTTTGGAATCAGGGTGATACTTGCTTCATAGAATGAGTTTGGAAGGGTTCCCTCCTTTTCTATTTTGTGGAATAGTTGGAGGAGTATTGGTATTAACTCTTCTTTGAAGGTCTTGTAGAACTTGGCTGAGAATCCATCTGGACCTGTGCTTTTCTTGGTTGGCAGGCTCTTGATGGCATCTTCTATTTCCTTGCTTGAAATTGATCTGTTTAAGTTGTGTATGTCCTCTTGGTTCAGTTTGGGTAGTCATATGCCTCTAGAAATTTGTCAGTGTCTTCAGAGTTTTCTATTTTACTGGAGTATAAATTTTCAAAATAGTTTCTAATTATCTTCTGTATTTCAGTAATGTGTGTTGTGATATTTCCTTTTTCATCACGAATTTTAGTAATTTGGGTTTTCTCCCTTTTTCTTTTCAATTAGGGTGGCTAAGAGTTTGTCAATTTTGTTTATTTTTTCAAAGAACCAGCTTTTTGTTTTGTC
>PVHX01002693.1:0-107904 GCA_004024805.1 Geosciurus inauris
GGGGACAGTAAAGGTGGTGGAATATGATGGTCATCATAGCCCTAACTTTATGTATGACTGCATATATGTTGTGATTCTATACAACTTACAACTAGAGAATTGATATGTTATCCTCTATCTATGTACAATGAATCAAATTGCACTCTGTTATCATGTAAGCCTAAATAGAACAAATAAATAAATTAAATATGAAAAAAAAAAACATGCTGACCAAATGCAATGTGACACCTTGGATAGAATCCTAGAACAGAAAATGGAGCCTAAGGAAAAATTAGTGACATCTGAATAAATTTCAGAGGTTAATAGTATCATATCAATGTTGCATCCTTAGTTGTGATAAATGTACCATATATACTATAGTAGCCTAATTAACAGTCGGGGAAAATAGACATTAGTACCTTCTGTGTTATCCTTGAAAATCTTCTATAAATCCAAAACTATTCTAAAATGTAAAGCTTATTTAAATATTTCTAATATATGGATAATTCTCTTTGTCTTGTAAGTTTTCTTTTTTGTGTGTGTCTAAAGTAAGAAACTGGTTGAATGCCAGACTTTTTAAGTGGAGTAGCAGAAGCTGAGGTCAACAATATTTCTGCCTAATGACAGTCGTGCCATTTCTTCTGTCAGGGTGTAAGTGGCAGCTGACTCTTTTTCCTCTCTTGCTCTGACATAGATCATCAATTTCATGCAATTCTTCTCTTCTTGCAAGAATTTGATTGTTTCTGGATTTCAGACTTCTTGGTTGCTGTATGTTCTTAGTCCTCTGATGAGTTCAAGGAAAGTTATGAGTCTTGTCATTTTTCCAGCTCTTTCTCATTGAAAGAATTTTTTTTCCAGTTTCCTACATCCTACAAGCAAGTAGCACCCCAGGGAATACCCCTGCTTAATGCTATATACAAAACCATCTAACATACATGTGGGAGAAGGAAAAATAAAGAAAAGTGATTAGAACAATACATTTAGAACAAGAAATTCTGAATGTTTGAAAACTCACAGAATCTTAACATTGAAGGGAATATTAGAAGACATTTATCTTAGTCTTAAAATCTTAAAGCTGAGTCCCCTCTTGTTAAAATTTAATATTCCCTCCAGGAGATTACTTCTAGTTAAAAATCAGTATGTCTCTGCATATCCCCACCAATCAAGAAATGTCTTTTGCACTTTTACCTTTTTAACTGTTTCTTTTTTTTTTTTTTACTTTTTATTTTTTGCAGAAATTATGGAAGGCTTAGAAATTTTTTTCATTGAACAAATAAAAAATATATTATGATATTCAGATTGCATACCAGTAATCCCAGCAACTGGGAGGCTGAAGCAGGAGGATCACAAGTTCAAAGCCAGCCTCAGCAACTTAGAGAGGCCTTAAGCAATGCAGTGAGACTCCATCTCAAAATAAAAAATGAAAAGGTCTGAGGATGTGGCTCAGTAGTTAAGTACCTCTGGGTTCAATACCTGGTACAAACAAAATAAAACAAAGAAACAAAAACACCATAGGGAATCTTCCTCCTTAGTTTTAAGGTATTCATTCTACTCTAAACATCCATGAACCACTTTTTGTCTGTATATATTCTGATAGAAGTTTACTATACATAAAATTCTTTACAGAATTTACAGATTCTTAGAGATACTGCATAATAGTGAAAAGGAAGGAAATGAATAAAATGAGCAGAGTGCAGGAGGTTAGGCATAAATGTTTTTTGCAAGCAGGTTAAAGGATGGGTAGTATAAAGCAAAACTGGCCCTATGACAACTCAGGGCACCTAAGCCTAATGTGTCAAGCATAAAACAGCCAAAGAACTGAAGTGATGGCACAGATCCAAGCCAAACATCTCTATTTCCTTATCAAAGGTAAAAATCTTGGTGAATAAGAAATAAGGAGCATCTGCAAAATGACGCCTGAAAAGTACAGCATACCTTGCTTTTCTGTAATTCTTAAATGCCAGATTAAGAGCCTGCCATAATTATCATTGCTAGTAAGACCTAAACTTGTAACAGTGTTCCCTAGACTTCCCTTACCACAAGAATCATCTGACTTTTTCTTAAAAATGCAGATTCCAGGGATCTGTTCTAGCCCAACAAATCAGAATATCCTGGAGAATTTTCTTAGAATGCATAGTTGTTTTGTTTTGTTTTGTTTTGCAGTGCTGGGTAGTGAACCTAGGGGCTTCCTCTTTAATGGAGAAGCACTAAACCACTGAGCAACATCCACAGCCCAGAATGCATTTTCTTTTTTGAATAACTTTTTAGTTGTTGATGGACCTTTATTTTATTCATTTATTTATATGCGGTGCTGAGAATGGAACCCAGGGCCTCACACATGCAAGGCAAGTGCTCTGCCACTGAGCCACAACCCCAGCACTCCGGAACGAATTTCTAAGCAAGGTCTATGAGTCTCTCAGCCAATGAGAAAGCCTGTCTCTTCACAATTTCTTGTCCTATAAAGTATTTTCATATTACTAGTTCATCATTTGCAATGATCAAATCATGATAATCCTGAGACTTAACACTAAAATATTAAGTATTGGGAGCTACTTATGTCTGTGTTAAAATGTAATTGCCTTTCTGAGGTATAAACAGAGAAACTTATTACTGAATTCACCTTATAGTAAGCAAATTTTAGTGGAAAGTTGACAGCAAACTAAGAAAGTATTTAATTTGGGTAGAATAGTTTCCTTTAGAAAATTGTTCGAGGGCAAGAGATATCTTTTAGAAATTAGTTTAATGCTGGTAAAATTATATGAGGAGGTACAATCAAAAATTTATTCTTGAGCACATAACTGAGGGATAGTGGAATCATTGCTCCAAACCTCTTGAAATATGTTTCAAACTGAATCTGGCTTGAGAACCTCTTTGTGAAACTTGCAGGACTATACTTCAGTGGAAATATATTTGTCTTAGATAAAAGGGAGAGTTTTCAGTTAGAACTTTGTATTTTATAGAAAAGACAAAAGGCACTGAGATTTGATTTTAATTTGGGAGAAAGAGATGAAAATACTGCACAGAGTTCTTTAAATTTTCTTACAAACTACCTCTTGAGCTTCTATTAATGGCCTTTACATAGTATTTCTCAACGTGTAACCCAAGATTGCCTGAGTCAGAATTCTTGAAGTATTCAAAATGATAATTTCTCAGCCTCTGTAGACTTACTAAAATTAATATTTCAAGAGTGTAACCCAGGAATCTGTATTTTTAAAAAGTATTTCATGTTCATATGAACACTGAAGTTGGAAAACAGCATCCTAAAGCAGGAATTAGTAAACTTCTTCTGGAAAAAGCTAAATACATATTACTTTACTTTTTCTGAGTCATACAGTCTGTCACAGCTACTGGAATCCACTGCTGTAACACAAAAGCAGTTATTGACAACACATAAACTAATAAAAATGGTTGTGTTCTACTAAAACTTTACAAAATCAAGAGAGCAAACAGATTTGGCTTAGTAACCACAGATTACTAACACTTACTATAAAGCATGAATCTTGCTTGGCTCTTTCTCAAACCAATTCTAATAAAAAGGAAGCGAGGAGAGATACAATCCAGTTGCTGAAGGATTAGGGAGTGGTGGTCTCCTCCTCTTCCTTCTTAACTCTCAGAATAAATTCTGTGTCTGGTATGTGATTCCATGAAAGAGATCTTGATCGTGGATATACCCAGCTATAATTTAATTTTCTTTCTAATAAAAAACACAATCATGAGCAGCATTCTTATCAATCCATTCCTTATCTTCCAAGCAGCAAATAACAAAAGGAGACACCAGAACTCGATATAAACTATAACTCTCCCCCAACAAGGAAACCTGTAAGTGTAAGTAATGGTCAAAAGAGTAACCAGAAATTAAAGTTATTCCTGTTTATTTCACTGAAGGGAGGGGGAAAGAAAGCAATTTCAAATATCTGTTTGTTTAGAAGACTGACTAAAATCATTACTTCCCTTCTACTAAACTATCCCAAAACATCAAGAGAATGACAAGTTGATATTGAGCCTCCCCATAATTAATGAAAGCAGAACACAGCTATAACTTAAAAGTATGTAGCTGAAGTTTGAAAAGTGCAATGAGAATTCAACTAAGGTGAGACTGGATATCAAAAATTACCACCTATATCTCACAGAGTTCAAATTATATGTCCTTCGAAAATAATCCTTAAGACGATGAAGTCGGAGTTCATGAGCTACTGGTAGAAGCCTCCCCAATGAATATCATTAAATATCTGACCTCTTTCAATTTAATTAAAAGAAAATATTAAATAATTAGCTCATACAGAGAGTCTAAAAAATAAATAACATGTAATTTATGTTTTTTTCTTTAATTCTTTTTGTTGAATTATAATTATACATAATAGTGGGATTCATTATTACATACTAATATGTATAAAAATAGATAAATATAATTTGGTCGGTTTCCTTTGACAGTTTCTCCTTTACCCTTCACTTCTCCTTCCCCTGGTCTTCTTCTGTATCCTATTGTGCAAGCTCAATAGAACTCTTTCTGAATGAGAGCTACACTTGCTTTTCTTACAACCAAATCACTGTACAAATAGTTCATCCAGATGGAACCCACCATATTCAATAATGAATAACAATTGATTCAAAATCAATATATAACATATGAAAAACACATAAAGACAGAAAAGAAAGAATTCCAATAAAGATTACATTATAGCAAATGTCTTGATGTATATTAAACTCATGACCAATAATACTTCCAAATTTCAAAGAAAACTATGAAATTATCCTCTTTATAAAGCAGTAAGTCAATAAAAGAAACTGCTGGACACAAAGAAATATGTCAAATAGACTTGAGATAAAAACAAATTGAAAAGAATAATTCAAATTAGGATAATGGATACTTTCAAAGAAGTAAGAGAGCTTTGGAGTATTGGTAACATTCAATTTATTGAAGCAGATGGTAGTTTAATATGTTGATAGTCTTATTCATTGAGCATACTGCATTTATAACTTCACTTTATGTATGTATGCTATACTTTAATAATTAGAATTAAAAAACAAATCACATCACAAATGTGGAAGGAGATTCAATATTCATTATTGGTGCTTCCTAAAGAACAGAAAAAAAAAATAAAGAACCGCAGAAAAAAAATACTCAAATACATAATTTAAGAAAACAATTCTGAAATCAGAGAAATCTGAAACCACAGGATAAAAAAAATACTCAGATACATATGAAAATAAAAAGAAAACTTTCAACACTGAGTCACATTTCAGCAAACTTTATAAATTTCATGTAAAATAGAAAGTAATTGGAAGAGAGAGCACTGAATACCCTAAAATGAAAGTCTGAAACTGAAACAACCAGAGGATGATTAAACAATGAATACATGTTTAAACTATGATAATACAGAAACAAGAGCATAATTAACACATTTCCAGAGTTAATAGTGTAGGAGGAAAAATGTACATATTATATAGTTAGTCACAAATGTAATCACTAGAATAACTATGTATAGATTACAAGCTTTCTGTTATGGTTAGGTATGAGGTCTCCCCCAAAGATTCATTTGTTAGATGATCCAAGAATTTTCAGAGGTAAAATGACTGGGTTATGAGAACCTTAACCTAATCAGTGGATTAATTCACTGATATGAATTAACTGGCAGTATCTGTAGGCAGATAGGATGTGACTGGAGGAGATGGGTTACTGGCAGTATACCTTTTGGGTTTATATTTTGTCCCTGGTGAGTGGAGCTCTATCTCTGCTTCCTAATAGCCATGTACTGAGCTGCTTTCCTCTACCACCCACTTCTGCTGTTGTGTTCTGTCTCAATGAAATCCAGAGCTATAGAGTTAGCCATCTTTGAACTGAGACCTTGGGCATTGTAAACCCCAAATACACTTCCTCTTCTCTAATTGTTCTTGTCAGGTCTTTTGGTTACAGTGGAAAAAAAGCTGACTAAAACACTTTCCCAATTACCAAACTATACATTTATAAAATCAAGCAAAGAGAGTAATGGAAAGCAAAAGAAGTATTAAAATGTAATGTCTGAGCAAAATATATCAGAAATAAAGTCACATATGTTGGTTACATTAATAAATTTAAATAAATACCTACTAAAAGAAAAATGTTTCTCAGATTGGAAAATAATATAATACATATTTATATACTAAAATCAAGATAAACATGTAAGTGACTCATAAAAGTTAAAGTTAAAAGGTGAAACATTTTTGCAGAAGTCTGTAATTTACCTAAATTAATGATTAATTCAATAGATAAAAAGTAGTAAATGTATAAGACAACGAGGTAATATAAAATAGATCTGATCACTTTGTGTCTAAATCTGTACCCAGAAAACAAAAACAAATCTTCTTTTCAAGTTTCCATGTATCATTTGTAAAAATGGATAAAGAAAATGTGGTACATATATACAATGGAATATTACTCAGCCTTAAAGAAGAATGGAATTATGGCATTTGCAGGTAAATGGATGGAGCTAGAGTATATCATGCTAAGTGAAATAAGCCAATCCCCAAAATCCAAAAGCCAAATGTTTTCTCTGATAAGTGGATGCTGATCCATAGTAGGTTGGGGGGATAGGGAAGAATGAAGGAACTTTGGTTTGTGTAGAGGGGAGTAAGGGGAGGGGTGGGTTGTGGGGATGAGAAGGTCAGTAGAATGAGACAAACATTATTACACTATATAAATGTATGATTACACTACTGGAATGACTGCACCATATGTAGCCAGAGAAATGAGAAATTGTGCTCTATTTGTGTATAATATGTCAAAATGCATTCTACTATATAATGAATAAATAAATGACTATTAAGAAATCAAAAACTTTTGCAAATTTCAAAGAAATAGCATATATAGCATTCTATTATCTAGTATAACAACACAAACTAATATCAAAACCAGAAAAAACGGCAAATTTTATTAATGTCTTCAACAATTTTTAAGTACAAAAAGTAAACTAAAATCCCACAATAATAGAGAAAATAGTGATAATAAAGTGCTAAACAACAGAAGCCAGGTGTTTCAGTTAGCTCTTCATTACTGCAACCAAAATACCTGACAGAACGATTTAGAGAAAAAGTTTAGTTTGGCTCATGGTTTCAGAGATTCAGTCTATGGTCAGCTGACTCCATAACTCTAGGCATGAGGTGAGGCAGAACATCATGGCAGACGGGCACTGGGGAGGAAAGCAGCTCAGGACATGACAACCAGGAAAAAGAGCTCCTCTCACCAGGGACAAAATGTAAACCCCTAAGGCAAAACCCCAGTGACCTACCTTCAGGAGCTACACCCTGCCTTGACTATAGTTAGAACCTAGTTAATAAATATCAGTGGATTCAGCTTCCGATTAGGTTGCCACTCTCATAATCTAATCAGTTCACCTCTGAACATTTTTGCATTGTCTCATACATGAGCTTTTGGGAAACGTCTCAGGTCTGAACCATAACACCAGGGATATAAGTGAGGTGCACAAGGAGGAATAAAAATGTAAATAGTCACATTAATAAGCAAGAAATAATATCAGTATATAAATTATCTAACTCATGAGGTTAAAAAGAGAACAAACTCTTAAGGAAATTACAGTGGGAAGATCAATAAAAATAAAAGCAAAATCCATACATTAACAGCCTGAAATTTTAAAAGAATAATTAAAATGTTTAAAAAGTTTGCATCAAAGATAAATAAAATACAAGCTTAGTGAAGCAAATAAGTCAAGACAAATGGTAAAAGGTACACATGAATTTTTCAATAAAAATTGGAAAATTACTATAGATTCAAAGAAAATATTAAAATATAACCAAGCCATTAGTCTTTACAGAAGCATTTGAAATTTAATGAAAGATGATTTTTTGTGTCTGTGAAAATTTACATTGGTAATGCTAATATAAGTTGTTCAACCCAGGACCATAAGGCCCCAACATACTGTTTTCCAATCCCAATGAAAGAACTTGGAGAACTTGGTAGAGAAGGTTTGGACATAGTATTACTGATGTGCTCCTCAGTGGCAACTGACCAGAATAAAATGGAGGGCTGCCCTGTGCCTATAAGCAGGGGAAAATATATACATATATTGCATGGCAACTGCTCGTATGGGTTTCTTCAGATATTTTATAATTACATGATTTTTCTTCACAGCCAAGATCTTTCTGCTTTGACTCCCACTGAAAGACTGGACATAGAGGAAATGACCAGTTTCCTTCCTCCTACCCCACCTAACACATTCTAGGGAGGCTGTCTTGGTTCACCTTCAGAAACAATAAGCCTTCTAGGCACTGACTTGTGTTTACCCAAACATGAGGAAAGGTAGAAAACCCATGTGTATCCAACTCCATAGAAGATATGGAAAAAATATTCGTTTTGCTAATTCTCAAAACAAAACATTTACACAAGGAAATTCTATCCAAAATCTTTAAGTATATAAACCAGAACTATAGCAAGTAGGAAAAAGTCAAAGTCATTATTATTTGCAGATGATATTTATAAATCTGGATGTCAACTAAAAATATCCTATGATGATTGAATAAAATCCAGTCAATGGGTAAAAAATAATTTAAAAAAGCATACAAATAAATAACCTTTATACAAACTAGCAACAGTTAGAAAATTTGGAATGTAATGAAAGAAAATAATATACATATAATAATGACAACCAAGTTTAATAGTTCTAGGAATAACTTTGACAGGAAATGTGCAATATAGGTATGAGTAATCTTTAAAATGCTACTGAATCATACAAAAGAAGACTTGAAAGAAAACAATGGCATTTTTTAGTCTTGGACCATGTGAGTCATATGATTCTCCTTGAATCAATAAATGTAATTGTTGTAGAGGAGTCTTGTGAGCCAAAGCATCCATGGGGGTCTGCAGTGTATAGTTCCTGCCATCCTACAGGAAAGAGTTCAAGCAAGTTGCACATAGTTAACAAGCAGGAGATTTATTAGAGAAAGTGAGATGACTGAAAAAAGCACCCAACACAGGCACTGGGCAGACTTTCAGAGAGAAGAGTGAAGCTTTTACAGACTCCTTGTGTTTTAAAGGCTTTGGATTCCTTTGGGTTTTGTTGTTGTTGTTTTTGGTGGTTTTTTTTTTGGTATCTTTGTTTATTTGTTTTGTTTGTTTTAACCTGAGTTTCTCATACATCCTTAAGTGGCTTATTGCCCGCTGTGTAGCTCTCAGCACATTTGTGGAGGGGGGGAGGTCACAATGGCCTGGTCACAAGTGGTAGCTGTGATATGGTTTCCATGATCACTTTTTCACAAGGGAGGGTTTTGATGACCTGGTCACGGGAGATAGTTTAGACATGGTCTTGAAACAATAGTTCCCTTAAAGAGCTATTAAACATGCCTGGCAGAGATTTGATGTACCAGTTACCGTTTTTCCAATGCTTATCTGCTTTAATGAAGTTTCCTGCTATTCGCAGTCCTGTGACTTGGACTCTTTTAAATTTATATTGTCTGATATCCTCCCTGAAAGTTACTGCCCTTTATTATCCTCCCTCTACCTACCTGTTCATGACTGACTACCTACCTAACAGTAATAATCTTTCATTAAAAATGCTCTTTAATGTTTTGTTTTGATTTTTTTTCATATCATGAACCCAAAGGTAGTTAACCAATGAGCCACATCCTCAGGCCTTTTTAAATTTTTTTATTTGGAGATAAGTCTCTCTAAGTTGCTTAGGGTCTCACTAAGTAGCTCAGGTTATCTTTGAACTTGTGATCCTCCTGTCTCAGTTTCCCAAACTGCTGGGATTACAGGTGTGTGCCACCATGTCCAGTTCAATATTTTTAAACTAAAAAAATAATTTTCTAAAATTAATATTCTAAATATTAATTTTCTAAAATTCTGAGGGTGGGAAGATTAATAAAAGAAGCCCTCCAGGTTTATGACAGGGCTGGGGGAGTAGTAGCTCAATGAGCGAGCACTTGCCTGGCATGTGTAAAGCCCTAGGGTCAATCCTCTGCACTGAAGGGAGAAAAAAATACAACTATTATAAGTCTATAGTAATAACAAGTATGTGGTTTTGATGCATGAATATATATAATAGAAATGATCTCCAAGATCATCTAAATGAAAAAACTCTAGTTGAATGAGTGTTTAGAATATTTTCTCATGTGTTTAAAAATAATTAAGGCTTTATAAGCTTATCATGGATTATGAAGAAACTATCTCTGGAAGAGAGCAGAGGTTGTTCTCTAAAAGAAATGGAAGATAAACCGGGCATGGTGGCACACACCTGTAATCCCAGCACTTTGGGAGACTGAGACAGAAGAATAGCGAGTTCAAAGCCAACCTCAGCAAGGGTGAGGCACTAAGCTATTCAGTGAGACCCTGTCTCTAAATAAAACACAAAATAGGGATGGGAATGTGGCTCAGTGGTTGAGTATCCCTAAGTTCAATCCCTAGTACCAAAAAAAGAAAAGAAATGAAAGATAAAAGGATTGGAGCAAGAGTGAGAAAATTCACTCCTCGCTATATTTCTTGTTCCTCTTTAAGTTTGTGCTATGACCACATATGGATTATTTTAATACTTAAGTTATAAAAAAGTAAAAGTATACAATTATTTTAGAAAATTGTGAAAGTTTAAGACAGCTTAAAACTTCAAGCCAAGAGTTAACCACTATGAAGATTTCTATTTCTCTTTACTATTTTGATTATGTGTATTTAATAGAAATGACATTTTTTATATATGAATGTGCCATAAAAGCAGAAGGAGAAAAGCATTGAGAACATGCATCTCCCTATGATGAACAATTAGGAAACAGGGAGGAGAGAGAAGAGGAAAAGGTGCTTTAGTTGGAGTTTGAGGAGAAACATCAAAGTGTGGCACATGTGAGCCTTCAGAATGTCACAGGGGAAGAGGTGTTTCCTAAGAAGGGTCCCAGGAGTTCCCAGAGAGAAGAGGAAACTCCATTCAGGGCCAGTGAGGTTCTTTGCATATGTGACAGAAAAGAATTTCAGCATGCACCAGTTAAAAGCATAGGCAGAGGTTTCTTTAAGAAAATACATACAATTCAAAGGAGAAAGAGGACGATTTCAGAGAGGGATGACTTTGGGGGTAAAGCAAGGAAGGGAGAATATGTGCCATAGTGAGAGTGAGAGACACATTTTGGGATTATTGGCTCTATATTTAAAGAAAATTTGGTGAGCTAGGGATGTATCTCAATGGTAAATCACGCACTAATCATGCATGAGGCCCTGGGTTTAATCTCCACATGATAATAATAATAATTATTTAAAGAAATTATTATTTAAAGAAAACTTTGTGAAGGGTGAGTATAGAAAGAAATGAAGGAATACACAGGTAGATTTAGAAATTTCTTAGGAATTTGGGAATAACAAGCCTGCAAGAGAGACTGGCTTGGGGAGTGACAAGCCTGGAAATATATGCACAATTTTTTATTAAAATCCTACTTTGAATTTATATGCAGAATTTTTAATTAAAATCCTACTTTCTGTCCTTCCTTTATGTCTCCTTTCTACCTTTTTCTTCTTTCTTCTATCCTAGTTCAAATGCACAAGAAAACTGAAAGAAATGAAGGAATTTATGAGAATGTTGGTTACCTGTTAGCCCCACTTTACACCCTTCAAGAAATATGGAAAGGATTAGAGAAGCGTTTTTAATAGGCTTAGGCTTCCCAGGCCACTATTCTTTGAAATCGACTTTCTGCTGGGTATGGAGGCCCATGCCTGTAATCCCAGCAGCTTGGGGGTTCTGAGGCAGAAGGTTCATGAGTTCAAAGTCATCCTCAACAACTTAGCAAGGCCCAGACTCTGTCTCTAAATTAAATATTAAAAAGGGCTGAGGATATGGCTCAATGGTTAAGCACCCCTGGATTCTATCCCTGTTACCACAAAAACAAAACAAAACTGACTTCCGATAGAGATTAAACAATATGGAGCCCTGCAATTCTCTTGATTAATTAAGGTGTTTGTGGGGGTGGGAGGTGGGGGAGGGGTTATGATACTGAAAGCTTGTATCAGGTCCTTGTCCCTGATACTAATCCAATTATGAGGACACAGTTTTGAGAAAAAGAAAAAAGAAGTTGTATTGCTTTGCTAGCAAAGAGGAAAGGAAAGAGACCCATGTCACAGAGGCTGCCATTCTAACTGCCAGTGAGAACAGAGGACCTTAAAAAGGGAACATGTTTTAGTCAGCTTTTTCTCTATTGTGACTAAAAGACCCCAATAGAAGGTAAATGGATGGAGTTGGAAAACATCATGCTAAGTGAAGTAAGCCAATCCCAAAGAACCAAAGGCAGAATGTTTTCTCTGATTAGTGGATGTTGATCCATAATGGAGCTGGGGGTGGGGAGTATGGGAGAAATGGAGGAACTTTGGATAGGGCAAAGGGGAGGGAGGGAAAGGGAGGAGGTATGGGGGTATAAAATATGGTGGAATGAGATGGACATCACTACCCTAGGTACAAGTGTGAAGACACAAATGGTGTGACTCTACCTCGTTTACAACCAGAGAAATGGAAAATTGTGCTCCATATATGTACTGTGACTTGAAATGCATTCTTCTGCTTTAAAAAATAAAAATAAATTTTTTTAAAAAAGACACCAGGAGAACAATTTTAAAGAAGGACAACTTCATTTGGGAGATCACGGTGTCAGAGGTCTCAGTCCACAGAATACCAGCTCCACACCTTGTGGATTGAGATGAGGTAGGACATCATGGTGTGGAGTGTGGCAGAGGGAAGCAGCTCACATGATGAGGAAGCAGAGAGAGAGGGACTCTACTTGACAGATACAGATATATACCCCAAGGCACACCCCCAATGCCCCATCTCTTCCAGCCAGTCCCCTCAGGTGATTAATTCACTGTTTGGGTTAATGCTCTGGTAACCTAATCATTTCTTCTCTGAATCTTCTTGGATTGTCTTACACATGAGCTTTTGGGGGACACCACATCCAAACCACAGGAGAACACAAGGGCTGTTTTTTTAGGTATTATCAGCAGATATAATTAGTGTTCAACTTTATCCTTAAGAGAGATGTTTTACCAGCTGGCACAGTGGAGCAAGCCTGTAATCCCAGCACTTTGGGAGGCTGAGACAGGAGAATTGCAAGTTCAAAGCCAGCCTCCGCAATGGCGAGGCACTAAGCAACTCAGTGAGACCCTATCTCTACATAAAACACAAAATAGGGCTGGGGATGTGGCTCAATGGTCGAGTGCCCCTGAGTTCAATCCCAGTACCAAAAAAAAAAAGAAGAGAGAGATGTTTTACATTTCCGGGTCTGGTGTTTTCACATAGTTATGTAACAGTGGTCCCTTTACCTTCTGAATATAGCCCTCCATTGCTCTAAGGCTTATTTTGTTAAAAAATGTTTTTTCTCTCTTCTCCCCTTTCCCCCTCCCTAACAAGAATAGGGAGACAGTGTTATCTTTTCTTCCCCTAATTAACTGCCCTTGAACACACCCATTACAGGAAGGAGATGCCTTCTGAGGATCTGGGAAGCAAATATCTCCTAAATTAACAAGTAAATCCTAATGCACCATCAGGCTGCCCTGAGATCCCCTACTGGAATGTAACCCTTGAAGAGTTCCCTTAAAATCCTCCTGTCCCCTCTGAGACACAGATTTGGGACAGGAGTCTCCTGTGTTTCTCCTTTGCTAGCAAAGCAACAAACCTTCTTTTTCCTTTTTCTCAAAACCATGTCCTCATTATTAAGTTGGCATTGATTGGCATTGGGGACAGGGACCGAGTTTTGGCTACAGTTATGGAGGGAAAGAGGGAAAAGAGTGGGAGAAACACTCACCTCCAAACCTAAAGAATGGACTGAGAGACAAAGGTATCGAGAAAATAAGATTTTAATGATGGTCTTACAAGATTGGGTGTCTGGGTGAGCAGGCACACTCAGAACAGTTGTAATCAGCATTTTATCCCCTAGTGCACAAGGTCCTTACCCAGATTCCTTATTGGCTGAGTACTATGAGGTACGCAATATTTCCCAAATATTGCCTGGGTTTTACTGTCTCCTATTGAGTTATTTAAAGAGACATACCTTTAGTTGTTACTACTTCCCTTTGTTCTCTTGTGGTGGGAAACTCTTCTTGGATTCAGTGCCTTCTGGCACATAGGTAGTGTGGTACCTTCTTTACCTAAGGTACTCTTTCTTAACAGAGAGATTTCTGCCTCTGTTGGTCAGACAAACCCCCTCCTCACTTCCTGTTTCTCAAGGGGCTGTTTGGGTGCATGGACTTTGAATTCTGCCACATCCACAGGCTATTGTGCTATCCTGTGAGTTAACTGCTGGCTTATAACTTCCCACTGCTTTCCCTTCTGTTTTTCTTACATTATAAGTAATTTTATATCTAAGGCTAACCACTGTATTCTGATAATGAGCCACTAGACTTTCTATTTCTCACAAAGAGGAAAGAAAAAGAAAAAGAAAAGATGTCAATTTTAACATAAACCACCAGTGGTCAAGTAACTTTTATATTCAAATCATAAAGTGGACCCCTGTCCGACAAAAAGGATTCCTGTTACATTTACACACAGCAATCTCTTACTTAGTAAATATTTACATAACTTTTAGTGTCTTAAATAATACCTTATAATTATGCATTCCCACAATTAAAAGTAATTTATAACGTCACAATGAGATGAAACCCTGACTGGACCTATACTGACCACCAGCATATGTCCATTCTCAGAAAAAACATGGAGCTAGCCCTCATGCTCAGCAAGACCCAGTGGTGCTTATCCTCAGTCATAGAAAGAAGCAGTCAATGTGCCATTCCAAATGCTCTTCACCTCCTCCAGTCGGTAAACCACATCTCAGCTCAATCACTCTGGGTTTCCTGGACATTTACAGGTCTATACATCCAGCAAAACTCCTTGAGGATAAGAATAGGAGTGCAGGGCACAAACTTGGCTCAGGAACATCTAGGATTCATCTCCTTTGCCTTCTTCCTCTTATTGTCATGATAACTAATTTCCTACTCCATCTCAATGGAGTCACTCAATCTCAGAGAATGCTGAGAGAGTTGCCTATCTTAACTGTTTTGTCTCTTGGTAGCTTTGACTCTACACAAGTTGGAGAGACCTAGTGAGAAATAGTTTCAGTATTTTCTTTTTTGCTTCCTTTTACAGCTAGAAAGAATGTACTTTTTAGAATGCATTTAGCTAGAGGGATAAACAAAGCAGTACTTTTATCCAGAACATTTTTGTTTTACATACCTTTAAAAATCTTAATTACTCTAATTACATTTTTAATAAGAAAACTCACTTAGAAACTCTAATTATAATTAAGTGCTTATTTTAGTTTTAGTTTATTTAGAAAATGGCTATGACTCTTGTTGTTCTGCAGCTAAATTATAATATTCCCCATTAAAACTTCCACCTTACCCTTTTTGCCCTAATGCTTCACTTATGCCTTTATTGTTGTTAAGTGGGAAAAGGATGAAAGTACTTTTAGGTTTTAAAAATTTTATTCCATACCAAATACAAAGTTTTAGAGTTTTGTATGCTTTTTATCTTTCATAGCATTGTGAACACTTTTTAATGTTATTAAAATGCTAAAAAGATTATATTTTATGACCACTATTATACTATATGGACCTCTTCTTGTACCCTCCCCCATCCCTATGTGAACCAGGCTTCAGGACAAACTCCACAAAGTCACAGAATATGAGCAAAGAAGTAGACTACTGGTACAATGCAAAGTTGCATAGGCTATAGGTCAGCAAGCAGAGAAAAGGAACAGGGCACTTGATCCTCCGTGGTTCCTCAAAGAGTCTTGTAGAGGCCAATATCTAGAGTAGGTTTGCATTTCAGTGAACTCTGCTCCTCCCCGAAGTCCTTTTCATAGTATAAGCCTGAGAAAGCAGACTTGTTAGTGTGAGCATGAACATGATCTTGCCAGCCATTCACAGGCTTGTCTGAGGAGGATAGGGCCAGGTACCTTGTCACCTGAAGAGCGTGGGAAATTGCAGTTCCAGCGGCAAGCCACCACTGAATCTGGGGAAATCTGAGGTTGGCTGCAGTCCTTCCCCCTAGGAGAATGGGAATCCCAGATACAAGCTGTTTAGTTCGGACAAACCAGAGTAACTTTCTAAGACCATTTTCAGCAGTCTTACTCATTATACTACAAATGCATAATGATCTATCATAAATTTGGCATGAAAATTGCATAAAGACCATATTGCCTAATTGTAGCTATTTGGGTTACTTTTTATTTTAATTAATAATGTTAAAAAGAAACACTTTTTACATAAAACTTTGCATGCATTTCTGATTAGTCAGTAAGCTAAATTCATGGAAATTATAGTTATAAAGTCAAAAGGCAACAATTCCATTAAGGTTCTGTATATCTACTACCAATTTGCCTTCCAGAATGAATACACCTATTCATAATTTCATAAGTGGTGTACAAAGGGTCTGTTTCATCAATTCTTCCCCAACTGAGTATTGTCATTTTTTAATGTGGTCACTATCTTGATAGATGAAATATGATATCCTGCTAATGTTTAATTAGCAATTTTTCTTTCTAACATGAAATTAATACTGTTTTAAAAAGTGTTTGTTAATTCTATATACAAGTTCAAATTGCCTTTTCATTACTTTAGTGTTTTTTTTTAAATTTGGCTATTATTGTTCATTGATTTTGAAGAATTCTTTATATAGTAAGAATTTTAAACATTTTTCTATGATAAATATATTCCCGGTTAATTTAAATTTTAATCAAAAGTGTAATTTTTTTATTATTCTTTTAAGAACTTCACAGTTTCTCACTGATTCCTGACCAATTATTTCTAATTTGATATGTCTCTCTTAAAGAATTTTTGGAAGAGGATGTATATCTTTGTTTGAAATATCATTTTATGTGTACATATAACTAATGGGAAAATCAAAATATTCTTTGAGGAAAAGAATATGAGGACAAGATGTCTTAATTCATTGTAATGGTTTGGATCTAGAATGTCCCCTATAAGCTTGTGTGTTAAAAGCATAGTCTCCAGAGCATCAAGTTTCAGAGATGGGGCTTTCAGAAAATGATTGGCTCATGAGGGCTTTGATCTAATAAGTATATTAATCCATTTGCTGGATTAAGCCACTGATAGAATTACTGGGAGGTACAAGGTGGAACCTAGTTGGAGGAGGTAGGTCACTGAGTGGATGCCCTTGAAGAGTTGTCTTGTCCCTGGCCCTCCGCCTCCTACTCCCCTCCACGATGATGTTTCTGCTTTTGAGGTAGCCAACCATGAACAGAGACCTCTGAAACCATGAACTAAAATAAATCCTTCCTACTCTAAGTTGTTCTTCACAGATATTTGGTCAGCATCAAAAAAAAAAAAAAAAAAAAAAAAAAAAGCTAACATTCATTTACTAACTTTCCTAGAAAAATATTTTGCCAATGTCAAAAATAGTCTTTCTAATTTGATTTCATTTGTATTCAGAATATCCACTATGATTGTTCAGCCTGACAGGTATATAGTGTGAAACTTATTTTTATTTCTTGACCATGAACTGCATATGTAGAACCAGTATTTTGAGGAAGTGTTAAGGAAAGAAAGAAATTGCGATTCATCGACTGGTTTACGAACACTAGACTTCTCAGAATATAATAATCAAACTGAAGCAATTTTCTCAGCCTGATTTGATATCTCCGAGGTTTGTGACCAGTCAAATTATGCATTTGCTAATTCTGTCAACATCTTGTAAGGAATCAAGGCTTCCTTGATTTATTTATTTCTCTTGGAAGATGGAAAGTAGTTGCCACTCAACTAATTAAGCAAACTAACTTTTCTTCATTGAGAGTTTTCTTTTTTTTTCTGCATTACCTATCTTAAATTAAGTCATAGGCTTAATCATATTCTAACATGTGGACAGAGGGAAAATCAACTATAAGTTCTATATTCAGTATCAGAACACTAACATCAGCTTCATTTTTATTTTGTGCTGAAAAAGTGCTATGTCTAGAGAATCTAAGGTGCTTCTCAAAGGCAAACTTTTTCCTACCAAAGGCAGTCCTGGAGACCAAGGTTCCTAATTATCAAACAATCTCTTCCTGCCTTCACTATTCCCATCCTCCTATCACCCCCACATCCACCAGGCACATGTACCCACTCTCACACTGGCACACATTGCTCATTCCTTCCTTTTCTACAGACATCTAAATATTGTTATCTTGGCTTTGCCTACTTATTAATGAATGTGTGCACAAGAGAAAGATTGACCAATGATAACAGAGAGATAGGAAGGAAATAGAAACTAAACTAAACATGTCATCCATGTCATCAGATGACAGATTTAGAACTAGGGGAGAACTTTTTGTGTTCTATTCCACGGCCTTTAGTTAGCAGATAAAGAAAAGAGCAGGATCAGAGAGCAGCCTGGCTTCAGGAATTCAATTTTGGTGGTAAAACTAGAATTAGAACCAATATCTATTGGTTTTCAACTGAGAAGCTGTATTTTCCTACACATACAAATTTAACAGAGCTTATAAAACCATCCCATGTAAGACTGTTATTTTCAGGGTTCCTATCCCAGGATCATTATCAGCACAGAATTAGTGTCAATGAATTCACCATTATCCAGGATTATAGGAGCTTTGTTACAGTTCAATTACATAAGAAATGGAGCTATGTTCAGTTTATGTTAATTAATATGGATTTATTGGATGAATTTGTAAAAAAGTAGGTAAAATAGTAAACAGTATCAGCTATCTCATAGTACTTCACTGAGTACTGGAATGTTAGTACAGAGAGAATTCCAGTGACCCAATTTTTTTTGTTCCCGTTCATCAGCAGTCATGCCTTGGTCCCTACTCCTCTATTCCAAGAATGATGTTGACTGGGCTAATCTCTAAATTTAATGCTTTTGCTTCCATGAATAGCAGATTCTTTGGTCTTTGTATATGTGCTTGTCTAATACCAACTCACTTCAGAAAATAGCAGTCACTATTCAATATGAAACAGCCCATACAAGACAGAGCTCTCATGTGTGGCCATTTCAAAGGCCATGACTTCACCCAAACACCTTCACCTTTGAGTCTGATATTCATGACTGTTGCAATCAGATAGGGCCAGGACAGTGGCACAAAATATGGCATCATGATGCCTACAGTTTCCTTAGTTGATACTATCAATACAGTAGCATGATGATTCACAGAAGGGTCATTGTAATGGCTAGCATTTCACATGGCCAAGTCTATGCAGAAACCACCAGGGGAGAACAAGCACAGTGAATAAATATCTAATATATAAGTGTATTATTCATAAATGCAAGAATTCTGGTTGAAATTGAATGAACTTCGTAGTCACCACTTCCTCCTGAAACCACACTAAAATAATGATAAAAGAGTAGGTATGAGAGTGAGAAGCATAAACCCATAAAAACAAAGATAAAGGAAGAGAAGACAGTAAAGTAGAAGGCTTTGGAGGCTGAAAAGATATTTAGTAACTGACACAGCATTACTGAGAGGGCTGAATTCTAAACTGGCAATGTGAAAAACCAAGAAACTAATCAATTACACCACAAGAGATTTTGCTAAAGAATACTTAAGCAATGGAATCCACAGTCTTCCTGCCTTCACTGAATCTGAAACATTTATGAAACAGGAGATGCTGACACAGCTCAGAAGGTACCATCTCAGCTGTGCTAGATGTAGTACTAAAAAATGTCTTCTATCAGGACTCAGCATAGAGAACCCCAGTAGATACATTTATATCTTCTAGGCAAGAGAGTAAAAAAGTTTTCCTAGAGAATTTGATCATTATGCATTTCTGAAACAAATGGCCCAGCCAGATCTCCCTGCAGTGAATTCCACACTCAAGAAGCCCCAAACTGTGCACAGAGCTTCTAATCAACCTTCTAGTGCTTTATCCTTTAATACTTTCAAACATCTCTAGATATTTGAAGGACCCCCAGATATTTGAGCAAAGTTCCTAACGGAAAAGCAAAGAAATAAGAACACAGGAAATAGTAACTTTATAGAAAAAAATTTTTTTTTTTACAAATTTCAGAGTAGACACAGTTTTTTGTGCCCACTCCCTTTTCAATCCTTTGCAAAGTCTGTCCTTGTGCTAGTCTGTCCGTCAGCAGGAAGTACATTTTTCAGACCCTACAGTCTAAGCTGGCTTGTAAAGTGCTTTGACCAATATGCCAACAATGGGATAAGAATGTGTCTAGGAGGTCAGGTAGCCTTAATTCTTGTTCTCTAAGAACCCAGGAGCTTCCCAGTCAACCCACGGAATCATGAAAAGTAATTACACTGAATTTTGTTTTAAACCAACAAGTTTGATATGTTCATTATAAAATTTCATGAATATCACGATATTATCTTTTTAGAAACTATTGTAACAGCCAAATCTTCATCTTTGTTAAATCAACAGACAATGTCTAAAACTGAATTTTTTTTTTTTTTTTTTTTTTGGTACCAGGGATTGGACTAAGGGGCACTCGACCACTGAGTTACATCCCCAGCCCTATTTTGTATTTTATTTAGAGACAGGGTCTCACCGAGTTGCTTAGTGCCTTGCTATTGCTGAGGCTGGCTTTGAATTAGCGATCCTCCTGTCTCAGCCTCCCAAGCCACTGGGATTACAGGTGTGCACCACTGCACCTGGTCAAACTGAAACTTTCTGAAATGGCAAAATAAGCATGTTACTTAGAATTATGGGGATAAATATAAAAATAATCCATTAAATCTCAAAAGTACCATTTTTTTCCTAACAAACTTCACTCTTTTTTCTCTTTGAACTATTTCTCTTATTTTATACACACACACACTATACATAGATATATATTTTTTTATTCAAGCCATTTATATATATATGGCTTGAGTAAAAACTAAAACCACATTTCAAGATATAAAAGCCAAAGAGAAATGGTTAAGAAAAATTTGTACCAAAAGTTCACAGTTTTATGTCATCTGAATGGTAGTTGTAAGTGATTTTGATTTTTCTTGCTATACATATCTCTATTTTCTAAATGTTCAACAATGAATACATATTGCTTACATAATCAAAAGAAAATTTTTAAAAAGAACCCAAAAAGATAGATAAAAATAAGTAAGAAAAGAAAGCAAGCTTCCTTGACAAGGTTTTATTCCCAGACTCTCCTGAGCTCTGCATTCCCTTCTGTTCATTTCCAGTCCTCTGAATATTTTCATTTTTCTTCTGCTTCTCATAACGAGACAACACAATCAGCTCCTCTATAATAGTTCAATTAATTCTGAGTTCCTGATTCTTCCTGAACACAGGATTCTCTGAAAAATAAACTGGCTTGTGTATTGCAGCTTTCCTTCATTTCTAAAACTCCTCCTACATCTCATTAAATTTTTGCCCCTTTCTTATGCTTACTCCTAACTCTGCCTGGTTCTGTCTACCTGTTCTATCCTCCCACTCCCCAACCAAGAGACACAAACGCTCAGATCCTCATTGCTCACTGTTTTAAAGAGTGACTCAACATATCAGTGAAATGCACTTTCCCAGGTTGTTTTTGTCATATTCTGAGCCAATGTCCTCCAGAGGAGGAACAGAGGTTTCATTGTCTCTGGTTAAGGGGAGGTATGACATTGAATGCCATTGTTCACCATGTAAGATCACAGCTTAGTCTCTCAACACTGTTGCCCAGGTGACAGGTTGATCTACATGAAACATAATCTTAGGTCCTGCATAGTCAGTCATTTAAACAAAAAAGCCCGTATGAGAAGTACAAGATTTTTGTAAAGTGTTCTTTCATCCTTAGAAAAAAGGGTTGTTTTATGCTAAAAACTTGAAGAGACAGGAAAAACAAGGAGAAAAGGGCAGTTAAAGATTTACTTTTCACTAAAACATAAATATTTTATATATGAAAGCTGAGATTGGCTTCTCCTCTGGTGTTTGGATTTTATTCTCCAGCTAGAATTTGCTTTCTCAAATTGTAGCAGGAATACTATTAATACAACAGCATTTCCTAATCTTGCTCCATGGCTCACTCAACTGTCAAAGTTCACCTCTTTAAACTTTGTTTCAGTTACACATATAAGTCTTTATTAATATTTCAGGCCAATGCTTTATAAATTATTTTTCATATTTGCATGCTTAGAGAAACAAAAGATTCCATAGTCCTCTTTCCCCAGCTACATGGTGGTGGTATAGGTAGGAAGGAAGAAATGATTATAAACTTAGGTCAGGGTCATGAGTAAAGTATTCATTCCCAACTGAAAAATATATTTCAGTCAATTGTTTGGTTAAACTACCCTAAGCACATGTGAATTTCCTTGTATTGAAATGGAGCATAGCTTGTGTTTTTATGCAGTATAAGGTCTTGATGTAAAAACACTAGAAGTAATGCAATCTCTCCCTCAGGAAATAACACCTACTTTCTTTACACTGAGGGACTGGGAAAGTCTCTATAAGACCAAGGAAAAATCAACCAAGGATAGGAAAGGAAAGTGAAGAGGGAGTGGGGAGGAGGAAGGAGAAGGCAGCAGGCAGCTACTAATTTAAACTGGATTAACCAACTTTGCAACACAAATAAATTTTGAAAAATATTGACTTAAATTAAGAAAAACACTTTTAACTTACTGCACAGAGGAGGGAAACGCAAGTATTAGATGCCTGGTTACATTTTTTAAAAAGAATATTAAATTCTATCTTGTAAAGCTGGGGATAATAACAATCTGTAGTTAAGTTTTTTTAAAGGTATGAAAGCAAATAAAAAGGACAAAAAAATTAGGTTTATATTACATTACCCTGGCCTGTAGGCAGCCACTGTGCATGATGCAAGAGGGGGCTATGGCGTGGTGCCAGCATGGGAGATTTGCTTATAGCAAACTTGGATTTACAGAGCATTTGGAGGAAGATGATCTGGTTTCTGTATTTTGGGGCTTTGTTTTTCTTTCTTTATGATTTATTTACCTTTTTACTTAGTGATAATGCATTAGAATTTTTCAATTTTATAAAATAAAGAAAAATAAGTAAGGATCTGGAGGTGTAGTTTAGTGGTAGAGTGCTTTGCTAACATGTGCGACACATTGGGTTTGATTCCCAGCACTGAAAGGGCGGGGCAGGAGGGGAAGGGAAGGGAGATGGAAAGAAAAGAGAGCCATAAATTTGAACATAATAAGAGATGAACATACTAAATCTGCAAAAACCAGGGGTGGGATGGAGAAGAATCATTCTGATTCTTTCACCTATATTTTATCAGAGCTTAGGAATCTCATTTAGAACAAAACTATTAACTTTGTAATCCCAATCCAATTTTTCTTTCTCTTTCTTACAACTTGCCATATTTATCCTTCCACTCTTCTTAATTCCTTTCAATTCTTTTACTTTCTTTAGTTCCTATTGTATTTCCCTAATAGCAAGAGATATACAAGGCCATAGAATACAATGGAAGAATAGTTTTTAAGTAAGATGAAAAACTTCATAGAATTAGATCAGAATATTTAGGGTATTAATTCAATTCTGTTCCTTCTTTCTTTTGCAAAAACAGAACCAAAAGAAAAGAAGGAAGAAGAGGAGGAGAAATGAGTTGGCTAAGAAAAGAAACAAAGGACAAAAAGAGGAGGAGAGGAAGGGAAGGGAAGAGGAGAAGGAAAGGAATGTCTAAAAATAATATCCAGTGACCTTTGTGGGCAGTCAGACCTGAGCTTAAAGCACTAAGGAGTGACCAAGCCAAAAGGTTGGGGATCAACAGAGAAATATAAGAGAATGATCATACTAGTAATTTCAAGGTAGCTAATAATATTTCCAGTGAATAGAAAACCAACAGAAAAATGTGCAAATTGGATTTTTAAAATATATATTCAGCGATTTTAGTATTGATATCCCAAGTATGCGAATCCATTCAAAAGGTTTTTTTTACAATATTATTAAATGGCACACCAGTTAGGAAGTGAAATCAGAGCTACGTGCATTGTTTTCAAAATATGCCTGTAACATTTAAAGTTATAATATATATAAATTCTCAAATATTGCCCACTCACAACTTTTCATAATTCAATTTTAGTATGTAGCTGTTAGTTCAGATAAATGGTTTTAGCATAATTATTAACTTAAATAACGAAAGCTTCATTAATTGTAGAGGTTGGAAGTAAGCCAGAAAGGCATTCATGTTGGTTTCTTTTTGTATGTTCTTTATAGTGGGTATTAAAACACTCTAAATTTAAGTAAATATGAGATTTGCAATATATTGGAATACCAAAAAATAAGGACTATGATACTGCCAAACATTTATTTGAACTCGATATTATACTCTACAGCCTTATTTTTTTTTATAATTTAAGTATTATACCCCCACAGATTTTGATTGTTATATACTCCACTGTTTGGGAAATTTCTAAAGGATAAAATTTCAGATAAGTGAGAATATATTCAGGTCATTTTTTTATGAATGAAAACACAACAGTATAGAATAAGGCTATCAGTAAGCTTAATTTCTATTAGTAGAATCAACTGTGGTAAGGTAAACTGACTCAATGTTTTGTAAAGAGTAGATTTATTTTAAAAATAAATTCTCTAATTCAGTCAAAATTGTTGAATATCTACTCTTTGTTCAAGACCCTGTATCAGGCACTGAAGTGGATCAGTAGTTGGTGATAGCCAAAAATAGAGTTGATTTCAAACTCTTGCCTTTGTGTATGCTGTGACAGTTCAACAGTATAACGGGAGAATAGATGTGGGAGATATCAAAATGATAATAGAAAGATCTGGAGAATCCCCTTGGGGGAACAAATACAGTGTCTTGCACAGATCCCACAGGGAAAGGAGGTTTTTGAGGAGATGAAAAACAAGACCAGAAGTCTGTAAACAGTTCTGCTCTTAATTCTGAAATTTCTCCACTGTACCTGTATGAAATCTGTTCCCCTGTGATTTCAACCCACAATCCATGGATATTTCTTCTCTCTCTGGGATCACACACATTAAAACCATTCACTGCTTTAAAAGGAAATCTTTAATAATTACTGATATGTCTCTGACTCTTCTACAAGTACAGATCTCTATTCCTTCTTTAATTACAATTTTAAGTGTTTCTTAACTGTTAAGATTTTTAATCACTTTATCACCTTGTTTTCTTCTAAGTAAGTTCCAGATTTATCACACTATTCAAAAGGCTTTTAAAAGCTGTTTAAAGACATCAACACAAAACTGGATTGCAGGGTCTCCTGTTTCCAGATGTAAATTTAATAAACAATTTAAAAATGATACATCAGTTGCAACCAAAGAGAAAAGTTGAAAATTCTGGGGGTTTTGTATCTCAGTTCAAACTCTCAAGTATTATTGAGGGAAAAAGTAAACTGACTAAATTTTAAGAATTCTCACTGATACTGTCAATGTTGAAAGAAATGTATTAGAAGGTGAGTAGGCAGCAAGGGAGGAGAAGAGAGAAAAGCATTGAGAGTAGAAGCCCATGGAATTTTCTTCAGGCTCTTAGAAGCTCAGCAGAGGAAGAAAATATTGTTATAGATTACCATTATTCAGGCTTTTATTACAAAGCAGAGAACTAATCTGAAGCCTGAATTCATTGCCTCTTAAAAATGCAACATCATTTGGACAAGATAATACAGACCCTATGAAGGACGGAGAGGGACATTAACACAATATGAACAAGAACTTGACGTTCAATTTTACAGGAAGGCTACCAATGCTCCAGTTCTCACACATACTTCAAACTTCAGAAAGGGGAATAAAACATGGTCCCCAATATTTGAAGTTAAACCCGTCTGACATCAAATGCTAAGTCTGCCAAAAAAAATTTGACGACCTAAACATTGAGACTGTCTGATAAAGCTGCCCACATAAAACATGAGCAAGCTGAGGCTAAAGGGAGATACAAAAGACAAACAAGAAAGAATAGATAAACATATTAGAGGGAGAAAAAGAAGAAGGGAAGAATAAGAACAAAGAAGGAAATGACAAATGAAGAACTCTATGTAGAAGAAAATATTATTCAAGGTAAAGAAAAGTCCCCAAAAGTGCATTGAGTCATGGAAGAGTAGAATATGAATAAGAATCCAACTAAGCCATGAACTCAAGGAGACGATGATAAGGCAACTATATAAATGGTTAAAGAAATAGCATGAAAATTTAGAACTAGCCAAAATTTAGAATCAGCAGTGAACGGAATTGACATGGCTGAAAATCTATTAATATTTAGACAAAAGATAATGTCAAGAAATGCAGAAGAAGAAAAGGAGATTAAAATAAATTAGCTAAAACACAATGTATAGGAAGAGCAATGGTAAACCAATCTAGGTATACCTCGAGGTCTGAAGAAGAATTTCCTGAAAAAAAGATCCAAATATGTAAATAAAATGGACACCCTGCAAAACAAGAAAAATAAATGTAGAATTACCTGTGTGAACGTATTCCAGCTAAACTTTTGTACTTCAAAGATCAAGAGAGAGTTCTTCAATTATTCCACAGGGAAAAAGTCATTAAAAAGGAGAGAAAAACTTCATAGCCAGAAGTCAGTGAAATTCTAAAAAGTTTTGAACTTAAAAATATATAAACACAAGTTTTATTCCAAGCCTACTTGCCCTTCAGGTAATTAAAATTACTTTCACACATTTATGAATTTATCCTTTTGTTTATTCATCTTTTTTCTAGTTACCTATTCATTATTTTGAGTGACATTAACCTGAGGTTAAAACGATGATTTCTGAGTTGTGGGGGGCAAGGTAATCTTTATACTTTTTCCTTTGTTCTCTGTATTACTTGAGTAGTTTTAAATCAACATACATCTTCAAACAAAAATTGATAACACCCAATATCTGATCTATAGGACATGGGACACAATTATCTCCTGCATCATTCTTAGCCCTATACTTCTCATAATGTGGCTGAAGAGGCCCTAAGGTTTTGAGGTTGCCTGGCCACGTTGTTGCTGTGTTTTAAGCTAACACTACAGAGTGAGGGATGCCTACCAACAAACCACAAGCTCTCTGTCACCACAGCAACACGAGGACTTCAGAGAGGAAGGACTGCTGCTTCCTGTAGTTAGAGGAGATGAAGCTAAGAGCCTCCAGAGGGCACATGTTCCTGCTGACACATGATTTTGTTCAGCCAAACTGATTTTGGATTTCTGAACTCCAGAACTGTGAAAGAATACATTTCTAATGTTATGAGTCATTACATTTGTAGAAATCTTTACCTCAGGACACTAATACAGAAGGAAATGCCTGCTGCTTCACTTTTGCTTTTCAAACACTGCCAAATTCTACTTCTGTCCAGCTTCAACATGAAACCGTGCAAGAAAGGAGATTCTGGGAAAAGAAGTTCTGACTTAATCAAGTTGCTATAGTTGGTGAATTAATACATTAGCAGCCTACTGAGGCAACCAGAGGAAGGAAGAATTATGATAAGAAACTAATGAATGAAGAATAAAATTAATTATTTAATATTATTTAATTATTATATATTATTTACTATGTCAGACAGTGTTCTAAGAATATGTCAGTTCCCTTAATCCCCACTATAAAGTTCGTATTTTAAAATATATTTTTATTCTAATTTACATAGTAATTGCACATATTTATGGATCATGGTATGACATTTTAATACATATATACAATGCATAATGATCAGGCATACTCTCATCTCAGACATTAATCATTTCATTTCTTTGTGTTGGGAACATTCAATATTCTCTCTTCTTGCTATTTTGAAATATTCAATTAATTCTTGTCTGCCATAGTTATCCTATTGGGTAGGTATTATTTTTATCCAAATTTTATAAGCTGGCAACTGAGACACACAAAAGCTAAATAATTTGTTTAAGACCATACAACTAATAAATGGTGACACCAGGATTTGAAACCATGCAGCCTGGCTCCTTTGCATGCTTCAACCACTACACTGTATAGGAGAGAATATTTATCTATTATACTATGAAACAATTACACAAAACTTAGCTGCTTCATGTAACCACCAGTTTTATCCTATCACATGATTTCCTGGGTCAGAGGTTCAAGCAGGGATCCACTGGGGAGCTCTATGTAATACCAACTGAGGTCAATTTGTAGCTTTCAGCTGAACTGGGGAGTCCAAAGTGGCTTCAGTCACAAATCTGACACATTGGCAGGGACAGCTGGAAAGCTGGCAATGAGGCCATGGTTAACTGGAGAGTCTACACAAGACGATGTAGCTGAGTCCCAGGGTAGTCAAACTGCTTATAGAGAACCAGAGCTCCCAGAAAGAGCATTCCAAAAGAAGATAGGGGCAGCTTTGAGGATTTTTAAGACTGAATCTTAGAAGTCCCCTTGGTTACAGAAAGGAATGACCCATTTCAAGTAGAGGACCTTTCCTTCTCAGTGGAAAGTAGCTTCGAATTTCAAACCAATTGTAATCAACCATAGTATTTACTTGCCTATGGTCAAAAAATAGTTTCCTCAACTTTATGCCTCATAATTATCTTGATATCGTTCAGAAGAGAGCTCCTTGTAATGACCTGTGAACACAAATCACTTGGACCATGTGTTAGGGGATTTAGAGTCCTGATTTAATGATTAAGTAAATAAGTGTTTTTGAGCAAATTATTTTAACCTCTCTGTCTTGACATTTTTTTCTTTTGTGAAAGAGATTTTAGGTTCTTTTATTAAGACTTTTGTCTTTTTTCTTGAAGTTTTGAGAATTTAGCCTGGAGAGAATATGTTGGTCCTAAAGTGCTGAAGCAGACCATGGAGACAGGGTGCTGCTCCCCTATCTCTTGCTGTGTGCAGCAAGAAGGTGGTTGTGTTCTGCATGGGCTGCATGAAGACCTGTCAGATGCCTGGCTTAGATAGTTTCTAATTCTGTTTCAGCTTTAAAATTATCATGCCATCTGATACCTTTTATCATATCACACTGCATTACTTTAGGGATAACCTCAAAATATCAGTGGATTAGCACAATACAAATTTGCTCCACAGCCGTTCTGGACAGAGACTTTACATTCTGTAGTTCTGTCAACTTCTAGTTATCAGACTGAATTT
Source organism: Geosciurus inauris (assembly GCA_004024805.1). NCBI lineage: Eukaryota > Metazoa > Chordata > Mammalia > Rodentia > Sciuridae > Geosciurus > Geosciurus inauris. The sequence goes on from PVHX01002693.1 coordinate 28,882, forward strand.
TCTGAACCCACTTGACTGGCAGAGGAAGAGACAAAGCAGGGAAAATCACTCAGTTGGCTCTTATGGAGCAACTGAAAGAGGTGGATAACCCTCTTCTGCATTTCACTGGTGAGAGCTCAATGACATGGCAACACTTCAGGCTGGGCGATAAGATCTACCTATGAGTTAAGAGCAAAAGAAATCGATTATGATGAATGTGCAGCATCTGGCATAGAGTCTAATCTTTAAAGCAGAAATGTATCATGGTGTTTTGCAAGTCAGATGATTTTAAAATAAAAAGAGAGAAGAAAAGTTTTTAAGTTTCTTATGTGGAGAATGCATAATATCAAGTGCTAAACGGACAACCTGAACAAATGAAACTCCCACTTCTTTGATCAGCACTATGGAAAAAATTACCTGGGTTTTTTGGTTTGTGTGTGTGTGTGTGTGTGTGTGAATGCAGAAGTTTCAATTATAAAGTAGAAACATTTATATGATGTACTATACATCTAAAATCACTCAGAACATGCTAAAGTTTCTGTTAATAACAAATGTACACCAATAAATTATCAGCCCTTTCTCCATGACCTAGTGTATAAAAGAAGCCCTGTTGGGAAGCTCCTATAATATCTGCCCACACTATGTTCTTTTTATAAGCAGCCCTCTCATATCTCCACTTTAGTAGGCAGTACATTTACACACCATTTCAACAGAAACACATCATTGTGTTCTTGCAGTTTCCAAACAAGAATTACTCAAAGGTTTGGAAAGTGCTCTGTAATCAGAAACAATTCAAATTAAACAAATACGGATTTGCTTGTAAAATGACCCATTCTCTTTTCATCTTGTTCTCTAATGATTCTTATTATTTTCATGTCCAAGGCTAAATGTCCATTCAAACTTAACCAGTTTGCTCCTGACATTCATTTCAGCATTATGCTATAATGATGTGGTTTTACCCTCAGGATCACAAATCAGTTAGCTGAAGTTACTTTTTAAAATTATTTAATATCTAGTCAAAATCAAAAACTTTAGAAATTACAAAACCTAGCAGGAACTGCTCATTGAGGTATTTGTCTTTCTCCTCATCTATTTTCCGAGAGATAGACTACATTGGAGCAGTGAAACTACACTGCCCACTGGAGCTTAAATGTGGCTTACACTCTACCCTACCACCAACATTTTTTCTGATCATTACTCCCTCTTTTTTTTATGGATAAAAGTCAAAGAGCAACATTTTCTTTTTTTTTCTTTTTTCTTTTTTTTGGTACCGAGGATTGAACTCAGGGATCCTCGACCACTGAGCCACATCCTCAGCCCTATTTTGTGTTTTATATAGAGACAGGATCTCACTGAGTTGCTTAGCACCGCCCCATTGCTGAGACTGGCTTTGAACTCCCGATTCTCCTGTCTCAGCCTCCCAGTGTGCTGGGATTATAGACGTACACCATTGCACCTGCCTAAGAGCAACATTTTCTAGGCATTCTTGAATTAATTTAGGGTTCATGAAGCAGTATATGTTTAATCACATAGAAATATTTTCCCTTCCAGTTGATTTTGCCAAAAATAAAGTCTCTATTCCTTGCTAGTGATGTTTTAAACAAACCTCTAATTTAACTGATCTCTTTAAATAAGTAAAGATAAGGTCTCAGGCCTGAGTCCTTTCACAGACAGTAACATTTTGTTGTGGTTTAATTTTGTGTGTGTGTGTTTTCAATGCATTTATTTTGAAAAGTGCTGTCTATTCCAAGTCATATCAGTGTCTATTTAAATGAGCCATATAAAGTCAATTTTAAAGAAAATATTGAAAACAGAATATTAAAAGTAGACATGGATATAGCAAGTATAAGGTAGAATGAGAGTGAAGAACTTTGGGAAACAGTGTATGAGGAAATTATGCACTACAGATCTGTTCATTGTATCTGTGGTTATTGTTATCATGAATAACAAATAGAAAGAGGCAGTAATTCCTTGGAAAGCTGAACAAAATGAGTGAACACCCTATACTGTCATTTTCATCAAACTGAGGTCCACCAAGTCAAAAGGGGGGGAGGCAATACTATCAGAGATCATTTTCTTTGTACTAAAGATATATTTATGTATTATATTATTCTTCTCAGGGGATCTTCTGTGCTAAAAAAAGTTATTTACATTTTTAGAGCCAGATTTAATTAGTTATGGTATAGATTCAGCTGCTATTACTTGTAATCAGATTGAAAAATGGCTCAGATATGGGTGTTAGCTTTCTATTATTGTAACAAGTACATGAGATGAAGGATTAAAAAATAATAATAAATAATTTTAAAATCCCGAGAATAACCAAATTACAAAGCAAAAATGTTTATTTGGGCTCACAGTTTTGGGAGTAGAAGTTCATGCTCAATTGGCCCTATTGCTCTCGGGCCTGTGGTGAGGCAGCCCATCATGGTGGGGAGAGTGTGGTAGAACAAAAACCCTTTCCCGATGGCCAGGAAGCAAAAAAAGAGGACAACTGAGGCGGGGCTGGAGTTCCACCATCCTCTTGAAGAGAATGTCCTCAATGACCTGAAGATAACCCACAAGGCTTCGACCTCAGAGTTTAGCACCAAGCTGTGGACTAAGCCTTTAACACACAGGCCTTTGGAGGACCTTCCAGAACTAAACTATCACTATACGATAGTAGTCATATTACAGGTGGTCCAAGAAGTTCCAATTTTTCTTGTGGCTTTTCTTGCATTCTTGGAGCAGTTACAGGTTTAAAGATATCTCAGCATCAGGATAAAGGAGGAGGCCAAAAGAAATATATCTCCTTTTTTTTAAGTGTTATATCTTGATAAAGACTAATTTGTATGGCCACATTTTAACATAATGGAGACTGGTTGTCATGTGGTTCATTGAAAATTCCAGTGCTATACAAGAAAAGAATGGATGTTGATGGGCAAATTAGAGTCTTTTTAAAGCTCCAAGGAATTTCTCAATCCACAGAAAAGATGAAAGTATCTTTCATATAATTTTATCATTACAGTACATTATGATACATTACTGTTCCATTGCTACCAAATTAAACACAAACCTTGTGGGTTTGTGATACTCAAGTCCCCTCACAATTGTCCACAATATAAAAGTGTGGAAAAGAACGTTTGAAATGGCAACATATTAAAGTTTAGAATAACTTTATAATGGGACTGAATTGATCCGGGTGAGTCTGTTGAGCACAATGGGAATTTCAGCATTTTTAAGAGCATGTGTTTAGGGTTTATTTCTTGAAGATCATAAAGGTATTCTTATATTTTTAGCTTTGCTTAATGACCAGCAGGTCACAGAAGGTAAACTTAGGTCTCCTACAGAAGAGACTGACACTGACAAATGAAAATGAGGTTAAACAGAGTCATTATAAAAATCCCTCTGGTAAAACTTCAAAAAAACAGAAGTTAGAGCCAGATGCTTCTGTTACTCAGCTCATCCAATTTAAGTCTACTCAATAATTGAGAAAGCTCTATTCTGAGATTTCATAGCAAGTGCTCAAGGTTTGGGGAGTGGCAAGAGGCTTGATTAGCATTTGCCAGTGCTGAGAAATTTTGTAGGAGGCCCCCAGTGTCTTATAATTTGAGTTATGATAAGTCCCTGAAATCTGTCCTAGATATAAGTCTTAAGTGATATTTATCAGATTGTCAATGAGAAAATAACTTCATAACTTTCAGCATTTAGAAATGTTCTGACATGTGACAGTTTAGTGGAATCTCTCCCAGAAATTAACATAGACACCATTCCGATATAAAAGTGAAAATAGAGAGAAAACAATGATTAACAAAATAAAGTAATATGATTGCTGATTTCTTAAATAATATCATAAAATAAGAATTCAGTTTTATTTCAGCATAGAAGAAGTTAATATTCAAACATACATGACATAACACCATTTCTCTTTCAAATTTTAGAACATTTTTTAAATGTGAAGAATTGTTTCTATCTATACCTAAAAATTGGCGGACATGAAGATGTCAGCTTAATTGTTATCAGGTACAGCTCTAAACAAAATAGAGTGAGGTGCTGAAATGTGATTCTTCTCTATTGTAAGCTTTCCATTTAGTTTTCTTCTGATAATTAAATCTAAGGCATTTGGAGGAATAAAAAACAGTAGACAGAGCCTATGTCTTCGCTTCCAGACTAGTTACTTCGTAATTTTGTCTTCTTGTTTGTCTCTTTTTTCCCAATCATTCAAGCACATTGTTTCCTTATATTCTCCTCTTCCTTGTCCTTCTACCTTTTCCCCTTCTCCTGGCATCTAGCCTGCTCCAAACTAGTCTTATTCTCATGGAAGGACCTTCTAAATAATGGCAAGAATACATTTTATATTCAACTTTGGAAAGAAAAGCTGACTATGGACAGGGCGGCTAGATATTTGTTTTTTCACTCCTACCCTCTCTCACCAATAGTGTCCTGGTTTTCTATGACAGAGTTCATTTCATACTCATACTTGGTCATGTAATTTTGATTGGGGTAAGCAATATGATCACTTCTGTCACCTGGAGTCAAGTGTCTATGGGAGCCCAGGTTTTTAATGGAAATCTACTTAAAATCACTATGGGGGCTGGTTCTTGCTTCTAAGTTCACTGCTGTTTCTGGACATATAATGGGATGACATCCTACAAAATCCACTTTCCAATAATTGAAAGATATTGTTAAGTCAAAAATATATGTGACATACATAACCTAACATTATGTTTAGCTTGGCCCACCTCAACAATGCTCAGAACACATACATTAGCCTAGAGTTGAGCAAAGTCATCTAACACAAAGCTGATTATATAACAACATGTTGAATATCTCGTATAATTTATTTGATAACATAGTGAAAGCAAAAATGAAATAGTTATATGGATATTCTTTCACACCTTTATAAAGTTGAAAAATCAAAAGTAAACTCTTTAGACAAGTGTTATTTGTACGTTAAAAAACCTGAAAAAAGAAAATAATTTGAGCTTAGAGCTTTAAATTCCCAGCTTATGCCTAGGGAATGAATCTCTGTATTTCTTGAAAAAAAAAATAAAATCCTACGTCCTATAGCTGAAGGGTTCAGATTTTTTAAAAGAAGCCTTAAGATCAATCCTGCAGGCAGCTAAATTATAATTTACATAGAATTTAGAGTCACAGATTCTTTTATCTTAAGGTACAGAATTGATTTGGAAAACAAAAAATCAGACCCATGATAATCATAATGACAGCATCTGGGCATGTTCCAGAGAAGCCAGAGGCCTTGAACCTACAAATTCTACTGTGCTGCCTTTGCAGTAGCACTAAAGAGATCAGACTCCTTTTGCCTAAAGAAACCATAATGACCTTTCCACAAGAACTGCCTTGCAGGGAAATTTTACTCCTGACCTATAACTATATAGAAATCCAGGGTATTAGGCACAAAATATGACCTGGGAGCAAGTAATATACATGCTAATTGCAAGGCTGTGCCACTATGCATCAACTAAAAGATAGGGATATTCATTGTAGTGGATTCTAACATTTTGGTATCAGTTAGAAGAGAAGTGATACAAGAACCAATTTGTTGATATGGTGAGATTAGTCGGAAATTATTTAACATGGTAACTAAAGTAGCTTGAAGTGTCTCTATTGGTTTGATTGTTTGATTGAATTTGGGACTAAAATGGTCTATTCCTCTAGAAATTGAGATAGTTACCTTGAAATTCTGTGGCAAAAGTTATCAAATACTTGGGAAAATGGGACTGTTGTGACTTCAGTATGCATGACCTCTTTACCCATCTTCTAATTATATCGTCAAGGAAGGTCCAGAGTACATTTCCTTTACCAAGGCTTTGAGAAGTACACTAATGAGCAACATGCCAACATCTTTGCAAACCTCTAATAGCTATTCTCTAGAGGCCAGGAAAAGGCTACTTTTTTAATTTGTTACCCGAATTCAATGTGGGCTGATGTGATCTCATTGTACTAAAAGCCAATTTTCAGGTCTTCCTTTCCAAAGTCAAAGTAAGTTCAGTTTTCATAGTGGAAAGCAGACAAGTTGGAACAACAATGGTCATTGTTACTGTCTTATTTATTTCGATGATCCTAGGTCTGAAATATAGGGGCAGCCTATAAAAGTAGAAGTTTATTTGAATAATCAGAACATGTCTCAGTACAATGAACAGAAGTTTAACTTACGTCACCTCAGTAGAGTCCTGGTTCCTCAAATTCCAAGACTTGAGCCATTTTACAGACACAAATCTCCTGAATGCGAGGAGGATTTGATTTTCTTGGGAAGGAACCTTTCTACATTGCCAAAATGCAGCTCATAATACTTCTTTCTAGCTTTCCTCAGAAGGGCTGTGGATATTGAGCAAAGTTAATATGCACCAAAGAAGCACAAACATCCAAGCTTTGAAGGAATTGTTGGATTCTGGCTCTAAACTAAATCTAGTTTGGGGGACAAAACTTCACATTATGAAAGGCTTATGGAAGTCAAGGGATAAAGTATTGGTTCATGTCTGTCTGATAGTGGCTCTATTAGGTCTTCTACCTGTCCTATAGTAATTTCTCCAGTCCAGAAAGTAGATTTGTAATACACATATTTAACAATTGGCAGAATCCCCAGTCCATGAAGTGAGGGCTATTAGATTAAGAAAGTCCAATTAGAATCCTCTAGAAGTAGAAATGCTCTGAATTATGATAAATCTAAAGGGATGGTGACTCTAATTTCAGAGACTCTTCTACATACACACGGGCTACTGAGTGGATGAACAGTTTTCCTCTTTATTTGCTGGTAAAGATCACCAGGAATGCACTCGATAGGCAGGATATAAACCAGGCATGGTAGCACACGCTTTTAATCACAGCTTCTCAAGAGGCTGGGGCAGGAGGATCCTAAGTTCAAAGCCAGCCTCAGTAATTTAGGAAGGCCTTAAGCAAACTCATCAAGGCCCTATATCTATATAAAATATAATAAAGAGGTTGGGGATGTGAATCAGTGGTTAAGCACTCCTAGATTCAATCCCTGGTTTTAAAACCAAAATAGGCAGGATATTGAATATTGCTCCTGATTTTTAACTTTGCTGAAAGAAATTTTTCTTCTAATGTGTAGCCCTATATTGAATCAAGGGCAATGGTAGTACTTTGACTAGATGTCAAAAATTTGGAAAGAACACAATTAGAAAATTGATGCCAAGAAGTTTTGGGAATGAGTTATGTGGCCACTGTGAATGGACACAGAATTTAAGCATCTTTATATCAGATATAAATACTCACTAATAAGTAACATCAACAAAAAGTGAACTAAATGGTCAAATAGACCAGATAACCATTCTGTGGATGCCAGTCACCCTCTGTCCACAGCCACCCCATACTTGGCAATGTGCTCATGCACAAAGGGGTGATAACAGCAAGGATAGAGGTTTTGTTTCCACCAACTTTCATGTACTCCACTCACTGAGGCTTCACTGCTTCTGAGTGTCTAGCCTGCCAACATCAGAAACCAATACTCCTCCATGGAAAGAGAAGTATTTTGTTCTTACTGCAAAAAACACTTATTATGTATGTTTTCCTTCTGTACCTGCAATGCTTCTGAGAAAAATACCATCTTTGCTTTATTAAAAAAAAAACAAAACAGTTCGTCATTAGGTTATTTACATAGCACTGTTTCTGACCAAGGAACTCATTTCAGCACAAACTTCATCCATCAATAGGCATATACTAATAAAATTCACTGAGCTGACCTGACACTAAGGTATAATAGCCTCTGAAGATTCAATTACAGTGTCAACACATTGAGATGTCTAATATCCTTGGTCCAGATAAAAGTTCTCTTCCTTTTGTCACCACAAATTTGGAATCAGTAGTTCAGTGGTTTTGGTTCCCAAGAGGTAAATGCTGTCACAAGGGGACACACTTGTCCCACTGAACTGGAAACTGTAGCATGACACTTTGCCATTTTCAATCATATATTTCAGTTATACAACTGAACGAACAGGCAAAAAAAAAAAAAAAAAGAACCAGATTATGGCACTAACTTGGATTTTAATCCTGTCAAGGAGAATTTGAGCTTTTGTTATATAACAGAACAGGTATAGATATAAGAGATCTTTGGGATAGTGATCAATTTTGATCATTAAGAAAGCAGATGCCAATATAGAGTTAGAAATACAAAATAATTAATGAAGATATTGCTTGAGAAAAATTAAGATTAGAGGAAAGCAGGATTAGGTCAGACCACAATGCAGACCTGGCACTTGTGAAAAGAGAGGCAAGGAGGGAAGATTGGTGACTATTAGGCAGCTTGAAAAAGTCTAGATTAACCCAAGAAGAATCTTCAGCCAAAGATAGCCCATAGAGAAGTTTCACATTAGGCTAAAATAGTCATTCTCTAGTATTCACAGAATGCTCAGTTGCTCAATGGGAATTCCCTGGAAGCTCATGGTTCCAATCTGACTAATGGATCCTGGAGGTTGTCAGTTAACTGCACTTCTTTGGGCATGTTGTCTCTTGGAGATCAGTGGTGCACCCTATCACCACAGCAGTCCACCCTTATACTGTGCAGATCTACTTTTTCAAATACATTTGAGAGACACTCCTCCATGGTTCTATTAGACCTCTTACCCTTACTGGTGGGATGAACTGTGACCTCCATTTATGAAATTGGTCTAAGGTCTGCAAATGGTACACATTGTCTTTTCCCTCCTCTATGTATTATAAATTCCTTTCATCATTAGTCATCATCTTGTTAGTTCTTCCTAATTTACCTGGTAATGTGATCCATAACCTCATTTCTAAGTGGTCTGATCCAATAGTCATCATATACTTTTCAGGCACAGATTGTTCTGCTTGTCCATTCATGATACAATTAGGCAAGAGGCATCCAAGTCAATCACCTGAGTTCCACAATTATTCCTACCTGCCCATATTGTTTAACTGCAGTTCTAGTTGCTCCTTCTGATTGGTAAAAATTATCCCTGTGAAGATGTTGACTATCCTTCTCTCCTACTTGTCCATAGACATAAATAATCCGAATCTGAGGGTATTCACCAAGATCACAGTTCAATGGAAATTTTGTTGTTGATTTTAGGAAGAGGGAATATTTTTCAGAGACCAGGATCTCTAACCTTTTAGAGACCAAAATTGTAGAGATCTAAGAGACAAAGTCCCTCAGCCTTCATTGTGAGTGGTAGTAAGTATAGTCATCCTGCTTTTATTTCTTGGTTTCCAGACCTACATACGTTCATTATTTAACTCTAAATACTAAAAGAAAACAACAGGACCCCTAGTACAACTACTATGGAAATCAGTAATGAGGTACCTCAAAAGACTAGGCATGGAACCACTATATGACCCAGTTATACCACTCCTTTGTATTTATTCTAAAGTATAAAACTCATCAAACTATAGTGGTACATGCATACCCATGTTTATAGCAACACAGTTTATAATAGCCAAACTATGGAACATGCCCAGATGTCTATCAATGGATGAATAGATAAAGAAAATGTAGTATATATACACAATGGAGTTTTATTCAGCCATAAGGAAAAATGAAATTATGGCATTTGCAGGAAAATGAATAGAACTTGAAAGCATTATGATAAGTGAAATAAGCCAAACTCAGAAGGTAAAGGGTCCTATGTTTTCTTTCCTATGTAGAAACTATAAAGGAAAAAGAAAATGAAATGTTTAGGAGATCTCATGAAAATCAGAGATCAGTAGAGGAAAGGGTCCAGAGGATGGGAATTGCAGAGGGGGAATTGCAATGGAGTGATATTGGCCAAATTATATTGCTATATTGTGTTCATGTACAAATATATAACAACAAACCCTGCCATAGTCCAGATTTGCTCTTCTCCTTCATAAATATCCCATGACAATGGTACCAACTGATTTTAGTTTGCCTAAGATTTTTTTTAGGTTTATCATTAAACATCCTGCACCCTGGAAACCCTTCAGTCCTAGGCAAACCCAAGTGGCTTGACTCTCTGTGTCCTTTCCTGACAGAAAACCTAAATTGGAATCACATTAATCTATCAAAGATGTTGTAATAATGTTGAAAACACAAAATATAGGCTTGATATCTTAATTTCTTTGCCTCAAGTGACACATGGACTTCTAATCATATTTTCCCTCCTCTTGTCAAATGGCCTATTCTCTGAAATTAGGGATACTATGAATGGTGACTACTTTCAACTGTTATTATCACTTTTTCCCCAGAGTAATGAGTGACTACTTATATTACATCAATACAACCAAAACAAGTTTCTGAAACTGTTCTTCCCAGGGCAAATAAAAGCTGGACCAAACAGACTTACAATCTCTTCCTAACCCAAGAAATAGCTGGCAAGAGTTTAGTTGTGGTGATTTTATTTTGCTGTTTTGTCAACTGATTTTTTTTTTAAATTGGCACAAATCATATTGAAATCAAGCACAAAGACAATGATAGATTAAACTATCAGGAAAACACTGTGGGGGAGAAAAGTGAAGAACTGAAAGCAGTCCATAAGTTATAAAACTAGAGAAAAAGTGAGCAGCATAGACTACATGGATAGTAAGATGAGATTTTTGTTTTTCAACTGAATTTAGGGTGCAAAATGAATTTTCACTAGAGGATATAAAGGAGAATCTCAGAGGAGGTGTCGTTAATGTTTATGACGTGCCTTGTATTGGGTCTGCCAAGAAGCTGGAGTCCCAGCGGAGAGCCAGAACCCATTTATTTCAGGAAGTACAACAATTTATTTAGGGTCCTTGGACCAATCATGGCCCTGAGGTTACAGCCAATGGGGTATTGCTCCATGTCAGGTAGGCAGCCAACCAGCATGGGGTGAGGAAAGGGGAGGTGCTGAAGGCATGGAGAGAGCTCCTATAAGGAGGTTGGGTGCTTTCAGAGTGGTAGGCTGTAGACATAAATAGAAATTTCAGAAATAGAGAGGTAGGATGGATGCAATGTGTTAGGAGTCGTCTGAATATAAGATATGAGAAGTTATGACAAGTCATTAGTGTTCCAAGGAAACAGTTGGTTCTCCAGACACTATCACAATCACGTTAAAAGAATGTCAAAAAAGTCCCTTCAGAGAACAAACAATGATAAAGGGAGAAATAGGAATAATGTGATTGTGACAAGGTGGGCAGGTGTACAACACTACCAAAACCAGAGAAGGGGTATGAGAAAAGACCTTCGGATTTATATTATACTGGTTACTTTTGAATTCAAATTATTTCAGTAAAATGGAAATGATGAAACCACAGTAGAGAACCACAATACTTTAAGAAGATAGGAAAGATGACAGCGATAAATATTCTGATTGAGATGAAACAGAAGAAAGACATAAAGGACAGGTACTCAGTGGGCAGAGGATATACCTCTACATGTTTGAATTCAGCAGGCCTGGAAGTAATGGAAGAAAGATAGTACAGTGAAAAAGAGAGCAGGAAGTACAGGCATGGAGACAAGGCTGTGGGCAGGTGGATGGGTGAAAAGTGGGTTCCTCTATGGGGAACAGGTGGTTTATAATTATGGTGTTGGGTACAGGGAGGCAGTGAAGAAAGATCAGAAACTACATTCAGGGACATTTCCCCATCAGACCAGCACAGAGTGCCTATAAAGAAATGATTGATGGGGATAATGGATCTTCAAAACTGTGCTTAGTGTTAAAGAAAGGAGGAATAAAAACAAACCTGAAGATTTCAGGAAAATACAGATTGCTTCACCTTGATTTACCTTGTGAATTTCATCAACTTTCAGTTTAATTGTATTCCAACCGTGCCCTACTGCACTTGAGCACAGTCATGCATTTTGGATTAGTGAAGATTGAACAATACATTTTATCATGACTTTGGTACTAAATTATTTTATGTACTCAGTAACCTCAATTATGAAACATAATTTTCAAAAGAATCTAGTTCAATAGCAAAGTATATGCACATTAGCAGAATCTTCAAAGACATATACATATAAATCCCAAATTTAAATATAAAAATCAGTCTAATAGGTTTGGAAAAATAAAGAAAGAATTAAGAAATGATATTTTCTCTTTCTCATTGAGGGGACTATGAAATTAAATAAAGTTTTAGATACTTCTAACTGAAGTGAAGCATACAGTTCTTGAACGATTTCCTTCCACCTCATTATTCTTATGCAATCTAAACACTGAATATAGCCTTGACATACTTGGAATTTGCTTATTAATTTCCCTCATTTTGTTTATGAATTCCAAGAGAGGATAGGAGGGGAGGAATACTCCTCAAGCTTCTTCTACAGAAATGTTGCATTTACTGAATCACATTCAACTAATCAGTACCCAAACCCCACACCTTTGTGCATCATCCTATAAAGAAACCTTAAAATTTTTAAAATTAAACAAATGTTCCATAAGAATGCACAGAGCAAAAAGGCCAAGTATTTCAAGATGTTTTTCTGCATAAATTAGTTTTCTGGTTTTGCAGTATTTCCCCTTTTTACCATTACAAGAGAGAAATAAACATAACTAGTCATTGGAGACTTGGATATTTTTTACAAAATGAAAATTGCTTTGTTTCTAGTACTGATGACCTCTCACCATTTGTTGGAACTGAATAGCAACTATTAAATATATTTGTTGCTAACCTCTTTAAGGTTAAAAGGAAACAACAAGCCCATTGAGATGACATTAGGTTATTCTAAGGATACTCTGGAAAGCAAAGAAGCTTGGGAACCCATCTTAACAGCCATACTCTTATTCAGAGGTACATCAACTCCAGAACAGGGATGGCATCAAGCTCTATAAAGAACCAAAAGGTTAGCCAGTTTTCAACCAGGACATTTCAAACTATGGTATAGGAGTCCACCTCTAATTGGGAGTCTCATATTGATGATCCAACATGAAATATTCCAATTAGGCTGAATTTTGCACCAACTCCTCTCAGGAGCAGATGGCAACCTTATGTGTCCACCATACAAGTTTACTTCATACAGGGCACCTATCCATGGCCAGATCCACAGGTAGCCATATTGGTTAATTTTCTGCACCTAGAATAAGCTGTGGTATCCTAAAATATAAACTCATTTCCTTAGGTTCTGAAGGATGTGCCTGTTCACAATTCCTTCTGGTGGTATAGGTGCTGTCTAAAGAACACATCATTTCCCAAATGTGAGTAAAATTAACCTGTGATGCTTATTTAAAATGCAGGTTTCAATCCACAGTGCCTAGATACTTTGTATACATCAAAAGGGAGGCCAGTACCTCCATTTTTATAAACTACATTCTGTGTTCTAATGAAGGTGGTAGAGGATCATGCTTGAGAAATTGGGTATGGAGAAAATTAAGAAATTGTTCTTTTCATCATGCTCTGTATTGTCCAGAGTCACTTGAAATATTTAGAACCTTCCCTGGCCATATTTTCTTTCATGTCTGTTTCTGTATAGAACCAAGAAACCCATAGAATGAGAAGAGAAGTGAAGAAAAGACAGTTTTAGATGTTATGTATCACATCAAAATGAGAAAAAAAAATACTATCAGAGATGACACTACACAAAGCGACTGTAATTCACTACCATCATCACTTCCACATTGTCAGATGTTAATAGAATGGAAGCCATTAAAAGGCCCGACTCAGCTGGGCTTGGGAACCTGATGAGATCATAGCCCAGTGGCAGATGGTAGCTGGGAAAATAAAGCAAGGCAGGACTAAATGATACAGGAAATGAGAATGCTTATTGGGAAGGAACAGCATAATCTTTAAATAACCAATGAAAAATGAAGTTCAGTTAATTAATCCCATCTAAGCTTTCAGTATTATGTGTTATGATATTTTAGAAAAATCCTCAGTGCCTCAGCTCCCCTATCTGTACAGTAAGGTTAATAAATTCCATTGTACAGTACTATGGCAAAGAGTCAATGAGTTAGCACAGTTAAAGGGCTTAAAATAGTGCCTGACACCAAGTAACTTCTGAGGAGTTTTTAGCTCTTTTTATTAACTACCGGAGGCTCATGCTACTCTAAGACAGATGGGTTTAAATAATAAAACCTTTCCCATAGGTAAGCCAAATCCCTTCTTCTTCAATTTAAACTCATATGTTGTTATTCTGTCATCCATGGCAATAGGGAATAGTCCCATACTCCTCTGTGCGTGATGACCCTTCACACTCTGAATGATTTCATATAATCGGGAACATTTGTGGATGTAGAGCTCTTCAGGGAAAAGTGTGTCCCAATCTAATTTCACAAAGTAATGTCAGGAAAGAAACAATCGATGTTACTCCAAAGTAACTCCAAATCAAAGCTCTTTAGAGAAAGTCTTTTAATCCATCTTTAGGTCAGCAGCATGGAGAATCACTTATGTCCAAAAGATGTGTAAAAACAGTTTCATATATCTATACTTCTTACTACATTTCGAGGCTAAAATCAAAGGTTAATTTCTGAGTGCGTTTATTAGAAATAATGGCAATTGGCACCTCTCCCTATTCACAAGTAGGTGAAGGCTCTCCCTGCCTCTCCATCCCTCTCCTCCTTATCCTTCACAAAAATAAATTTCTCTTATGTCTAATCCAATCTCAGAAACCCAAGCTAAGACAGTAATTAACCTCTCTGCTTTTTAGTTCCATTATCTATAAATAAGAATAATATTTATATAAATGAGGTAATAATGTTTAGTGCTTACCACAGGACCTATGGCATAGTATTCAACTAATGGTTCACCTATCATAACTATTGTTTTTTAAAATAAATAAAACAACAGAAAAAAAAGAAATACAATGTAATGGATTGGGGTAATTTTTGTTTTCTCTCTGCTTGCTCATATTTTTCCAAAATTTCTCTAATGTATTAAAAAAATAAAATATAGTAAGCTCAGACAGATTTGGCGAACTACAAGTGCAGGAGTTTTGGAACAATTTTTGGTAAGTGATCTTTAACAATTACAGAAGTGATATATTAAATAATTTGCAAATTTCCTCAGCTGAAAACTTCCATTTGTACCATACCTGAAAATAACTCTTCAGCTTTATAAATTTAAAAAATCATAAAAACTGTGCTTCATAACTAAAACAAAAAAAAATTTAACTAAAGACATTATGCTCAAAATTTTATACCTAAATAAAATACTAAGGAAGCTTTGAAAACAAATGTTTTCTTTAAAAATCTTTCATAATGCTTATGTTTAATGTATCAACATCAATGCTTCAAAGACTCCCATCTTTCTATCATTAAAACATGTCCTTAAAATCTTAGTAATTATAGTTTTTACCCAATTAGAAAAATGTAACTAAAAACCGTTGTATTTTGAAGCTTACATCAATTTTTCCTTTCATTTTGAACCTATCACATATTAAAAATATTAACTTATTGTCTACTGAAAATAGTTTTGCTTATTTTATAATTTCTGTAAATTTTTTTAAGTTTCAATAGTTATATATTTACTAGTGAAAACTAGAGAAAAAAATCCTCTGTAAAGCAGTCATCTGAAGATCTCTGCTGATGATATAATTTTTTAAATGCCTCAGAGTATGAAATGCTATTCAACTGCTTATCCTTTCCCCGCTTCTTTGTCAATGAATACTTAATTTTATTGATGAAATCAAGGTTTTCAGGTAGAAACCCACTTCCCATACACCCTTGCATTAAATTGTGTTCATCTGACTTGGTCCTAAGCAATAGATGAAAGCACAAATCTGAGTGAAGACGAAGAGGAGTGCTCTAGGAAATTTATGTTTTTCTGAGAAAAGATAGAGCTGGTGGTGTCCATCCTTCCACTTCTTTCCTAGAATCCAGATGTAAAACCTTAAGCTGTAGTAGTGATTTGTGACATGAGAAAGGAAACATAAGGAAGAAAACCAACACAGAGTATAAAGAGAGAAAGATCTTTCATTACTGATGACATGTTAACCAACTGGCCACATTTCTAACTTATATAGGTTCCTCCCTAGGAAGCATACTTTGTGCACTGAGATTTATATCTCCTTCTCTCTATGAAACCAACACAACCTCAGGAGTTCCCAGACTGGTTTTCATTCTTATTAAGTGCTGAGTTTGTTTTATTAGACTATCCCATTCCTCTAAGAAAGAAGTCAGAGTCTTTGACCATACAAACCCAGAATTCTCTCTTTCAAGTAGTGCCAGAACATGTTTTATATCTTAAATATTACTGTGTGATTATTTTGTTGTTTTCACAAGACAGAATTGGAAAATATATAATAAAAGAGAATCATAATGTTTCAGAGTGATATTTTCTGAAGAAGCCTAGAATATTTTCCAGTTCTTTGTATCACATATAACATCTCAGCCATATGTCCTTGGGAGGTGGTAAAAGAGTTTCAAATTTTTTAAGATCATGCAATGTGATGCTAAAATTTAGAATCCAATGGCTACAGTCATTTAAATTACATCTTTGCAATAATCTTCCAGTAATCAGATAGACTTAGAATGTTTCCTTCAACCTCAAAAAAATTTAAATGTTTATTTTATATATTTTTTTACCTTGATTTTATTCTTTTTTTTTTATCCTATAGGTTAAAAAGTTTGACTAGTTCTTTACTGAATTTGCAGCTCTAGGTGAGAAGGCTGGTGAGATTTGAACTGTAATGAATATACAAGTTCCCCAAATATTTCTTACTTGCATAATCTTCCTACTTTTTAAAAATTTAGTCTCTAGCAATTTCCTGTTAAAATTCAGCTGTGGTGCTTTAAATAAATAATATTTTAAATCCTATCACTAACACATCTTGTAATCAAATTAATCAATATATATATATATAGTTAATTGAGCCTCAAGTAGATAAGTCTTATAACTAATTCAAATCCTCTGTTCACAGATTTATTATTTTAAATGCTATTTATTAAAGGAACTGTATTTTAGCTCTTGATCAGAGTTACAGAAGGCTAGATAGGATTCCTAATAAGATAATAAACACTTACTTCAGAGATAAAATGTTTTTTAAAGTTAAATAGGAAATTGAGATGAGAAGGCAATTAACTTAAACCTCAATGGTATTTACAAATTAAATATAGTAATAACTTTAAAAGTTAATAGGTTTAAGGATCAAACACTACAACTAACAATGTAAATTAAGTATGTTCTCTTCAGCTATTACAAATTCCTCAGGTACAGAACAACTCTATAGGAATAGGACAATTAAAAAAAGAAAAACTATGTCTAACGAAATTTTTAAATCCCTGACTAAATATTTAAAAATAAAATTTACATTACAATAACTTTATGATGCCAGGGTTATTTATTTCCCAAAGTGTTATAAACTAAAATTTTATTACAACCATTGTGTAGAAACCAAAAAACAAACAAAATTGTAATCCTTTTTATTGTTGGAGGGCATATGTATTGATATAGACTTTCAGGCAATTGAGTAATAAGTATCTAATTTTTTGGCAATTAAAAAATATGTACCAGGGGCTGGGATTATGGCTTAGTGGTAGAGTGCTTGCCTAGCATGCGTGAGGCACTGGTTTGATCCTCAGCACCACATAAAAATAAAATAAAATAAAGATATTCTGTCCACCTACAACTAAAAAATAAATATTTTTTAAAAAATATGTACCTGGGCTGGGGCTATAGCTCAGTGGCAGAGCGCTTGCCTAACATGCATGAGGCACTGGGTTCGATCCTCAACACCATATATAAATAACAAATGAGGGGCTGGGGCTGTGGCTCAGTGGTAGAGCGCTTGCCTTGCATGCATGAGTCACTGGGTTCTATCCTCAGCACCACATACAAATAAATAAATAAAATAAAGATATTGCGTCCATCTACAATTAAAACAAATTGTTAAAAAAAAAACAAATGAATAAAATAAAGATCCATCAACAACTAAAAAAAAAATTAAAAAAATATGTACCAAATATCTTGAAATATGCATTTATTTACTTTAAAATTCATGTCCTAAAAATCTTCTAAGGAAGTAATTAATGGTATGTACAAAATATTTAGCTGCAAATTAAAGGCTAAATATAGCTGATATTTCAGAATTATAATTTAACTATGGTCATTAATTCAGCTTTGGTTAAATAAGTAAATGTGTTTCATAAGCTACTGAGTAGTCTTTTAAAGTTATATTATTGAAATGTCTGTTGGGATGTAAAGTTATTCAAAATTATTGTTAAGGGGAAAGCCTGAGTTTGTAAAGAATTTTAATATAAATAATTTAAGTATTTAAGTAGATATAGGTTTGAGATATACACCATGTGGTGGGAGTTTGTTGGACATCTATCTTATTTTTTACTCCTCACCTATAATTTTCATGCAATGAATATATACTAAACAAAGGTTATTAAACTAATCTAATAATTATTATGCCCAAATAAAGTATGCCTTAAATATATCCTCCAAATAATCTTCATAAGTTTTGACCCTTTTTAATGAAAGTAAATTGGAAATGTATTAGAAATCCTGCCAGCCATATGTTCAGCACAAGCTCCTCACATGTGACCACTGCCATTTGTCCCAGTAGTAGAGCCTCACAACAGCATGTGCAATGGCTGCAGCAGGTGGGGTCAGGTGCAGACATTTGTACAAATAAGACCACTCACACTCTCTTTCCTCCTACCTGAAACTAAAATTCTGTTTGACTTGTGAACATTATTTGAAATAAAAACAACTTCAGAGCTATGGGGTGTTATGATAGAAAGGCAGAGAAAATTGTTATAGTGAAATAAAAAGGAAATAAGGAAAGGATAGAAAAGATGTGAGACCATGTAGTGCCAGTGAGACAAAAAAGGAGTACCTTAGTCCTGGGGTGTTTTTCAGTGCTAATAAAGCCAGACCATGCATCCTTTCTCAGGATTCCAGGAGAAACCTATATGCTATGTTTTGAATGTGTCACCAAAGTCCATTTGTTGGAAACTTCATCCATAACTTAATCTCAACACCGGATTAATGTAATTATTATAGGAATGGTTTGTCATAAAATTAGATAAAGCCTCCTGTCTTCTCCTGTTATGATGCAGCAACAGAGCCCTCTCTAAATGCAGTCCTTCAATCTTGGACTTCCCAGCCTCCAGAACTGTGAGCGAAAGACAGTTCTGTTAATCATAAATTATCCAGTGTTAAGTATTCTGTTCTAGCAGTGCAGAATAGTATTAAGACACAGTATCCTTATGATGAAGTCTGTTTTCTTAATCCAGCTAAAGTTTCTGTTAAGATATGTGCAAAGAAGCAGCATAAATTACAAAATGCTCCAATTAGTCCAGAAAGCAAAAATCACATCAGCTATTTTAAGAAGAGAATTAATAGGAGGAATTTAATTTAATAGGTTTAATAGATACTGAAGGATCAAAAAGTCATAAAAGGATGCTAGTTTCTAAAGGTGGTAAGTACAATAAGCAGCTACCACCCCAGGGCTGGGGTAATGAGGGAAGGAGCATGTGAAAACTGGAAACTAGTGGTTGAAGGAAGGAGTGACCGGCTGGTGATTGTAACACATGATCTTAAAGGAAAAGACACAGGGTGTTAGGACTAAAGATATTTGAAGATAGGATGTCACTGAACTGGTTCTGGTCCCTCTGAAAAGGCAAAATGAGGCTGGTTGTAGGAACTGGGGGAAAACAACTACAAGCTGGAACCAACCACTATTGTTACCCACTGCCATTTCCCGGGTAAAAAAAAACATTGTTCAGGAAATGTTGGCATTCACAGGAAGAAAAACAGGAAAGAGCATATCCATTTTACCTCTTCTGGGCCTCCAGTCTTCCTTTAGAATGCTCTATGGTCAAAGCCTAACAGAGAGAGGCAGCTGGCAAAGCAGAGGGACTCACAGAGTCCCAGCCCCTCTTAAGACAAAGCAGAATATAAAAGCGTATGTTTGCAACTGAAAGAAAAATGGCTTAATAACTACCAAATAAGATAAAAGTAATTTTATTTTACTTCTTAATTCCATGTTTTATGCCAAATGCACAGTGTAAAAATAGTTGCAAAAATGAATTAATAACACTATAGAAAAAACCATAGGAACCACTCATTAGATTAGTTAACTAATTCAGAGGAAATTTGCTATTTTGGCAGCCTATGTTGCCAAAGATTTTTAAAATTCTTTTAATGAGTTTTGTTTAGTCCTAAATATAATTAAGTTTGTGAATTTAGAAGCAATTTTATGTTTTAGTTGAACAAAAATGAAGAAATTGTTACTGAAGTTTTTATTCACACATATTGAATTTTGAGTGTTTGCATGTTAACATCTTCTGTCCACTGAGACTTATATCAATTAAAGTATTTTACTTCTTTTATTAAATTAAAAAAAATAAATGTACAATACCAATTAAATAGTATTTCAGATTTGCAGTTCTGCAAGCAGTTCTTGCTACAATAGCAGATCTTGCTACTGTAGATGGCAGTGGGCCAAACAGCCACTAAAACTAAAAGAAAACACAAATGAAATGCCTTTAAGAACATCCTTTTAAGAACATCATGGTCACATCACAGAAGAAGAAAGGTGAATGGTCAACAAATATATGTAAAAATCTTCAACATCTCTAGCAATTAGAGAAATGCAAATTAAAACTATACTGAAATTCCACCTCACTCCAGTTAGAATGGCAATTATCAAGAATACAAATAACAATAAATGTTGGTGAAGATATGGGGGGAATTCATACATTGCTGGTGGGACTGCAAATTGGTGCAACCATTCTGGAAAACAGTATGGAGACTCCTCAGAAAACTTGAAATGGAACCACCACTTGACCCAGCTATCCCACTCCTTGGTATATACCCAAAGGACTTAAAATCAGCATATTAGAGTGATGCAGCCACATCAATATCTACAGCAGCTCAATTCATAATAGCTAAGCTATAGAACCAATATAGGTCCTTTCAGCAGATGAATAAAGAAAATATGGTATATGTACACAGCCATAAAGAAGAATGGAATTATGGCATTTGCCAGTAAATGGATGGAACTGGAGACCATCATGCTAAATGAAATAAGCCAGTCCTAAAAAACCAAAGGCTGAATGTTCTCTCTGATATGCAGATGCTAACACACAAAAAGGGAGTGAGGAGAATAGAAGTTCATTGGATTAGACAAAGGGGAATGAAGGGAAAGTATTCCTATGAATAGAAAAGACAGTATAATGAATCGGACATAACTTTCCTATGTTCATATATGAATACATAACCAGTGACACTCCTTATCATTACAACCACAAGAATGGGATCCTAACTAGAATAAGTCGTACTCCATTATGTATAATATGTCAAAATATACGCTGTCTTGTATATCTAAAAAGAACAAATACAAAAGCATTTTTAAAAAATAACACTGTGGAATCAACCAACAAAGATCAGAAGAGTTAGAATATGAAAAAAAGAAGTTCTCTTGCTTGGAAGACTGACACCAGACATTTTCTTCTCTAGAGGCATTTGTCAATCTGAGACTGAGCCAAGGATTGTTTGCACAGATGGTTTTGATAATTCATCCATTCATATACGTATGCTTTTTGCAATGTGACAGTCACACCCCTTCTCATCAAGAGGTAGAGTCTATTTCAACATACCCTGGATATATGCTGGCTTTGTGACTTGCTCTGACCAATAAGTTGTGGCAGAACTGAAGTTGTAACTTCTAGAGCCTATGACTCAAGAAGTCTTTCCTTACCACAGTGATCTGAGACTGCCATGTAAAGGTGTCCAGCCTAACCTTCTAGATGATGATAGGACAGGTAGAGAATAAAGAAGATGCTCAACTTCATAGCTAGTACCATGCACCAAACATGTATCTGAGGCCCTCTGAGATCATCCAGCCCCAGTAGAGATGAGAGATGGCTACAGTGGCATGAGAATCCCAGCTAGTGAGTCACCAAATTGCCAACACACAGAATTATGATCAAATGAATGGTTGTTGGTTGTTTTTTAAGACAATAAATTTGAGATGGATTGTTACATATTAAGAGATAACTGATATAATTGTACATGGCCTGGGGAGAAGAACTCTACTAGAAGGTAGTGTAACTGTATGTAGCATTGTGTGTATTGGGACTGGGACTGAATTCAGGGCCTCATGCATAATAGGTGCTTTACCACAAAACTACATTCCCAGCCCACAAGTGTAGCTTTTTTGAAAAATATTTTTTAGTTATACATGGACACAATATCTTTATTTTGTTTGTTTATTTTTATTTAGTGCTAGGATCAAACCCAGTGCCTCACATGTGTGAAGCAAGCGCTCTGCCACTTAGCCATAACCCCAGCCCCAACAAGTGTAGCTTTTAATGTCCATGTGGGCTGGCATGATGGATTCGAATTCAGCTGATCCCAAAATACATTTCTAATTTTCCTTATGAGAATTTTCTGAGGGCTAATATAAAACAGGAGGGTAGGGTGTGGCTAAGTCAGAAACTTCTAAGAAGCAGTAAGGAAATTCTCACATGTCATAGTGCTTAGGAAACAAAGGAGTTTGGATCAAACACATGTCCAGTTTCAGACTTGAGAAAATGGTCAGACTTTGAATGTGCATCAAGTACAAAGACATAAATCTAAGCTTAAACTTCTGAAGTGTCAAAATATATCTCCCATATGCTTTGTGTCTGAGGTCACAGAGAACTGCCAGGCTCTCAGAAAAATCCCAAAAAAGGTTCAAGAAAACAGGCAATTCAGAAATTAAGTGAGTCAAAATAAAGAGCAACTCAAATTAATCTTTGATTTCATTGACTTTTTCTTCCCCTCACTATTCTCCCTAACAAAAGAACAAAACCTCTCTAGGAAAAAATAATATCAAATGAAGCCTCTATGCTTATTTTATATATAGTGTCCAACATAAAATAAAGAATTATGAGACATGTGAAGATTTGGAACAGCATGATAATAATATAAAGGACACAGAAGAAAATAGATTCAGATCAATCTAGATACTGGTTTCAAAACATTCATAAATACTAAAGTTTCAGAAGAATGGAAAAAGAGTTGGAAATTTTTCAAAAGAGAATTAAAATCTATAAAAAGAATTAAAATAACATTTTAGCACAATAAAACATAATATCTGCTATGAAGAACTCACTGGATATATACAAAAGTAAAATGGGTACAGAATAATATTTTACATTTTCATTACTTATATTTCAATGTTTAAATGTAATTATGAAAATTATCAACATCAGAAATAAAAGAGTTCTACCAGGATTTAAAATATAAAAGAATATCAGGAACAATTTAAATTAGTGGATTTGACTACAAAAAGCAATTGACAACTTATTTGGGAAATACAATATACCAAAATTAATGCAAGAAATTAAATCAATTATTTTTTAAAAAGAAGACCATATTCCTCAAAAGCATCAGTAGTGAAAATTTTCAAATATTTAGGGAAAACATAAAGCCAATCATAGACAAATTATTTCAAAGAATATGAATGGTACTTCTCTAGCTGTTTTATACCATCATAGATATTACACTTACAATAAAGTTATTTAATCTCTGTACAATCTTGCTGACAGCATGGTGGGCAAGGCAGGCAAATCTAAATTCATAATGGGCATCTATCCACTGAGGACACAGGAATTTTCCCAGAATGATGGAAAGAATCCAAAGGAAGGATCTTGCCACAAGGTGGCGCCCAAGAGGAGAATGGTTCTCTATTGGCATTTAACTACCTTGACTCAACCACATAGGTCATATGAGCCAGGCATGAACCACAGCTAATCTGAGTCTGGGCAGAATGCCTATCCTCCTGAAATAGGAGAGTTTGGGAAGCTTGTGAGGAGCTGCTAAATGAGGAACTGCTAATTCTTTTTCTCACTTGTTTTTCTATCTACCAAGGAGATTCTCATGAGACAATTTCTTATCACTTCTAGATTCCAATGAGGAATGTAATTTTCTATCTTGCCCCTCTGGGTTTAGCTGCTGGATATAAAATCCCTTTGCTGTAGTCTATAATAAGCTCCTCAGGAATAGAGTAAACCACATCTCATATTGAAGTCATCAGTCATCATTTTGTTTATTTGGAACAAGGACCATGGGTAGCTGGTACCTCTGGCTGCTCTTCCCTTTTCTGTCTATGAAAGTAACAATCTATTGAAAGATAAAAATGATTCATTATTATTATACAAGCCAAATCTGTCAGTCTTGGCCTGGCCTTGTCTCATGTGCATGACACCCCCCAACTAACTATATGAATTGAAGGAACAATGGTGACATGAGAATGGGCACATTGGGAATGCACATTACCTTCATCAACTTTCCTTGGGCTCTCATGACTAGCTTTAGCCCAGTCATGTTGGTGGATATGCTAGATGAATGACTTTATGGAAAAAAATATCCAGCAATTCAAAGTGGGAACTGGAAGATACTTGATCTTCTGGCATTGAAAATGTGTGGAGCCCTTGGAAAATACTTTTTTAGTAGAGCCCCAGCTATATAAACAATTTGATTAAAAATCTATTGTAAAATTCATGGATCCATGTGCTGATAGTGACACAGCAAAAGAGATCTCTTATTTATTATTCAACCAGTAGTTTTCAAGTGATGTCGTTTTGTGTTCTAGCCTAGGGGCCCTTCTAAAAGGGCCCTTTTCACATTCGTTGTCAAATGTCCTATTCTTGTCTGATTTCATATCTCCTGCCATAAGGTAACAGTAGCAATGCTTTATTATTCAAAAGGCCATAGCTCTTTAGAATTTATTACATTAAAATGGTACAGATCTTCATGCCTCTGCAATCCCCTAATATCTCTTATTGGGATGATTACATATGATATTTCATTATTTATTTTGCTGCCCAATAGTTTTCTCAAAGTTTATTATTATTGTGCTTCACTGATAATGAACACAAAGGCAAATATTAAGCAGAGCATGTGAGAAAATGCAAACAATAATGTGCTTTCTGATCATGCTAAACTTACTATGCAGGACTTTAGAGCTTAAACATACAGCAACACATCTTAGCAACAATTTCTTCTCTTGAAGTCCAGCTATAAGCAGCATTCCTGTAATACTTTGTCTTTCAGTGTTGATTTCACTCCTATTTTTCTTAAACCACCCACAGTGGAGAAAATACGTAAAGAGTCGTTGGGCAGGGGCTGGGATTGTAGCTCAGCAGTAGAGCGTTTGCCTCACATGCGTGAGGCACTGGGTTCGATCCTCAGCACCACATACAAAGCAATAAAATAAAGACTTTGTGTCCATCTACAGCTAAAAAAATATTTTAAAAAAAAAGAGTCATTGGGCAGAGGAAGAAGAATATTTCCATCTTCACAAGGACTGCTCATCTTTCATGTGGCATGGATTAAGACTAACCCCAGAGAAAATTACCCTACCACATCAGTCAGGGTCAAACAGGACATCAACTGAGAGGGCCTCTTGAGTTGTCCTTGAGTTGCAAGGAAAAGCTCAAAGGAAACAGGTGCAGCTACCTGTGGAAGATGACTTGACTTCCCAATGCATGGTATAGAACACATAGAGGGGTCAGAGGGACTGCCCAAGTGCCAGTGGCACAAGGTATTGCTACCACTGCTCTCACTGCACCTGAGAGCAGCACCACCACAGCACATCAGGTGAGAGCCAATGCATGAACACAGATAAGCAGCCCAAGAATCAGCAGAGACTGTCAGTAGTCCACACTCCTATACCTGTCCTCTCCTCAAAATCAAGTTCACCTAAAATCAGCAGGTCAGCCATAGTCTCTCCACTCAATCTAAGAGAATGCCAAGAAAAACATACTGTACCAACAAGTAGTAATTAGTAGGCTCACAATGTCATCTTTCTGTGATCAGGGCCTGCCCAAGGACCCTAATGTGAATATGGATCTCCTCAGAGCATTTGGTAGTAGGCAGAGGGTTGGGGAGCACACCAAATCAGAGAAACAGGAAATGGAATCTATAAAATGACCTTGTTCGGAAGTGAGGTTAACTGCCCACATAGCACTATAAGCCCTAGCTAAATACTGACACCAGAAGGACACCATGAAAATTTCAAGTAGGGCATCCCAATATGTGTCCCCAGTGTTTAGGACCCAGAGAAGGGCTTCTATTTGCCTATGTCTAGAGGAATTATGCTCCTGGAATCTGGATTCAAATTTTGCTAAGGTGAGGGAGTTCTAGAAGGCTTCTACTTATTTTTTCCTACAAGAGCAATAACTTCATATCAGAATTCTACCATTTGTTAAGTATGTCTGAATTATCCATATAAGCCCAGGAAAATAATCACAGTAATTTTTTTGGAGAAACCTCTGAACTTACTGGGAGATAGACTTGGGCCAGTATTCCATTTATCACCCCATAGCCTAGTTTACTAAAAGGAAATTCTGGATCCCCAAGAATTATATTTGGCTCATAGTGTCCAATAGTCTCTCCCCACAAAGCTCAGGTATTTATTTTTCCCGATGCATAGTTTATTCCAGTAAGTGGTCATTGATTCCTTACTAGGAAAATTTTATGGTATATTTTCATGTTATTGCCTTCTTGTCAGTTAGAGTGTTTCACATCTGTGAAATATGTTAAGTCTGAACTACATCAGATATAGTTACCAGCTGAAAGACCAGACCTGGGACTGTGATGGGGCAAGTGAGGTGCTTAGAACACAAAATTTAAAGAGATATTAACAGGTTTGTACAAATGCAGCCAATGCATTTGCACATGTTGGAAAGTAAGTGTTTTTTAAGTTATTTTATCCTAGATTCTTTACTTGCCTTTCCAAGGTGTGCAGGATTCTCTAGACCTGATCCAGGTGAAGATCAGGTAGTGATGTTGAAGGCTCTACCAGGACCAATCACCCTGTAAAATGGAACAGCTGCATAGTTTCCATACACATAACCATTTCCTCACATTATTCACATAGATACATCTAATTGAAGAATCTAGTCTAAATCAAAACATTTTTCCCCCCTTGGTGGGGCTGGGGATTGAACCCAGGGCTTTATGCATGCAAGTCAAGCCCTCTACCAACTGACCTGTATCCCAGCTCTAAGCCAAAACCTTTTGCACAGAAGTATAAGATGATGGATTTTCTGCCTTATACTTGGGAAAACACAAATGATAGGAGGTGAAATTATCAAAATGAGTAAGGGCATTATAAGTTGAAAATTATAACTGAAAAAATGTCCCAGTACAATTTCAGGAATGAGTGAATAAAGCAAGAGTTTATCCCAATATTAGGCATATTTTCTACATTTCCAAATGATATTTCCTGAGTCTTTTTTGAAGCTAGTTTATCTATCGATCTATCTATCTATGCATATATCTAATGGGATTTTTTTGTGTTTTTTTTTTTTTGCCCTACTGGAGATTGAACTCAGGGACCATCTACCGCTGAGCCATATCCCCAGCCCTTTTTCAGTTTTTATTTTGAGACAAGGTCTCCTCCTGCCTCATCCTCTTGGGTCACTGGGATTACTGGTGTGCCTCACTGTGCCTGATTATCTTGTGTACTTTTTGAAAACAGTAAATATGTTTTTCACTTTAGAGATACCATTGGAATAGTAATAGTACTCTGGACCATGATAAGATTCTCAAAATCTATTGTATAAAGAATGATTAGATACAACTATGTTAAATTTATTAGCATTATGACATAAAAATCATTCTAAAATATAGGGATTATTTTTTCCTCCAAATTATGTAATTCCCTGTATTTCTCCTTACCCCCATCATTATTCTCTGCATTTTTCTGGAAAAATTACTTAAAATTATAGGGGGTTTCATTACATAATTACTTACAATAATAAAACATAAGAGGCAACCTAAGTATCCAATAACAGTGTATCAGTTTAGTATGTTTTCCTATGTTGTCACATACAATTAAATATAATCTAATTATTTAAAATTCTTAAAATGAACATCTCTTGTTTTAACTTCCCAGCATTTATTTTTCCTTTTTAAATAGTTGCATCCCAATTCTTCTTTGGTGTCATATCCCTGCCAACACTGGATATAATTTGGATGGTGCCCACCTTTCATTGGCCAAATGGTAAACATGAGCATATGAGATCTTCAGAGCATTTAATCTGAAAGGTGAAAGTTCTGATGGTGGAATGTATTTATCCAACCTTGAAAAAATCATGTATTATATTCTTCTCCCTCAATTTATGAAGCAAGATGTTGAGCTCTTAAGTTATTAAGACTATTCTTTGTATTTTCTTGATTTTATGTGAGTTTTACTATATTGTTAACATAAATTCCTCTTTTTGTTTAGGATAACTAGAGCCAGTTTTTGTTACTTGTTAACAAAAGTTCTAAGTGATAAAATTTTACTTTAGAACAATTTTTTGACATATACAAAGACTTGCAACAAATTATTCAGTGAAAAAAAAGTACCTTGCAAAACCATGTGATATGTTCAATATATCAAAACCAGGTGATATATATTCTATATAATATGCTTATATATAAAATATTATAAATGTGTATATTAAAACAATTATTTTACTAGGATATGGTGTTATTAATTTTTATTCTTTTCCCTTTGCTAATTCTTATTTTTCTAAAGCTTTAGAATACCAATGCATTTCTTTGTCAATAAGAAACAAATATATTTTAGAAGGGAAAAACTCTCAATCAGATTTTGATATTAAATTTTAAGTACTTAATTCAAAACTAATGAGTAACATTAAATAAATTCAAGAACCAAGATCAAGAACAGATGAGTTTTATACAAATAAGACCTAAAGCTTCAACATAGAAAAAGAAGTTTATCCAGTCAGTATACTTGATTTTTTGTGGCTTAACCAGGTCTGAAGTAAGAGGTGTAAGTGACTAGATGTTTTGGAAGATTTAATTCCTCACCATAGCCCCTGAATCCTTTTTATTTCTTTAAATCTCATTTCTGTACTTTTTTTATATTTTAAGAGTACTTTCACAAAAACTTGTGATAAACCCAATTCAAATCTCCTTAAGCCAAAAGTGGAAGAGGTTTATAAACTCCTGCAATAGAAAAGTCCAAGGATAGAGTTAACCTCATGCAAATGCCATCTTCAGGACTCCATCTCCCTATATTAGCTCCATTTTCCTCTGTGTCAGCTTCCTAATCATAAAGGTTCCTTAGTGATGTCCCTAGAAGCTCCAAATCTTTATCTTTTCTGATGAAGTAGAACACAAAGGGTATTTTTGTTTCAAAGTCCCAAATTGAATCATATTGGACAACGGGTCACATGTCCACTGATGAACCAATCACTGTTATGAAGATGTTTTGATTGCTAGGCCAGAGTCACCTACCCATGGAGCCAGAAAGGGAGACAGTCCATCCCATCATGTGGACAAAGAATTAAGGAGGAATAAATGCTCAAAGAAGTCATCAGTTGTTATCAGAAGAAGGGCAATTCATTCTAAGCAGGCAAAACTAGCAAAGAGTCACTCTTTTTTATTTTTTTTCCAAAATCTATACAAGTCTTGGAAGATGAGAGTGAGGATTTGATCTCCTAAAACTTGCCAGTTCTTATCTTTA
Organism: Geosciurus inauris; assembly: GCA_004024805.1. NCBI lineage: Eukaryota > Metazoa > Chordata > Mammalia > Rodentia > Sciuridae > Geosciurus > Geosciurus inauris. Next base: position 58,172 of record PVHX01002693.1, read on the forward strand.
CTCCTTGAAGTTCTGTGTATAAATAAATAATAAAGAAAATGACCAAAATGATATAACAGAATGCCAGCAAATCTGAGCTCCTTTCTTAGCTATATCGTCAAGATTACTTAATATCTCTGAACATCAATTTTCTCATTTGAAAAATGTGGAGGGAAGGAAAGGAGTGGGAGATTAAGTAAAATGAAAGCTTAAGTTTTCTATCAGTACTAAAATTTTATACTTTTTGATCTTTTAAGATTCTTGATTAGGCAAAACATCCTTTTGCTATTTCCCTTTAAGAAATTATTTTCACTATATCATGCTTCATGGTTATTATTCAGATATATGCATGTAAATAATCTTGTATGGTATGATATTTTTGAATAAAAAGAAAGTTTTGCTATCTGAAGATGGATATGTATGGAATGTTTTTAATAGACTCATGGATACATATTTTGATGATATTATTTTTCAAATTGGACTAACACATGATTTGGATGCTTTTGCAAGAAACAATAATGTGTTAGGAACAAATTGGAGCTCATTATGAAAACATGCTGCACTAATATCAGTTCAGAATTATGTCATTAGAGTCTAGGATAACAGTGCCAAGCAAATTATTAATTGTAATTTTTCAGTGATCTCTAAACAGAATGCTATGGAATCTTTGATAGGAAAATGATAGTGACTCTTTATTGAACTCTGCTATGTGTCAGCTGTTTCATGTGTTCTTACACTCTTACAAACTACAGTGTTATGCATAGTAACTATAAAGTAAAATACACATATGTGAAAATGATGAAATTCAGAGCTCAAGGAGATTAAAAATTTACCCTCACTCACAGGTCTGATAGGGAAAAATAACAAATTTTGGTAGGGAAGGATTTGTTCTCAGATGTCTCAGAATCGTTCTGAGTTCCTTGTCTTTCCAAATTTAAGACCATGCTTTTTTGTAATCTCCACAAAAGGAGCACTTAGCATTCTTGCCTAGTGTCTGGAAAATTGTTCCTTTTGAAATATCTTTGCCATGTTTGAATCTTAGGCACATTTATAGCAAATGAGGGCAAGTTTGTAGAAATGCAGAAATAATATTAAGGGGTCGTGACTTTTATAAGCTGTTATTTACTATTTGGTGGAGAGTAAAAATTCTTGACATTTAAAAAGAACAAACTGGTTCTAATTTTAGATTTCTAAATGCAGTTGGGAGAGGTCTTGCAAAAACTGTGTTCCTAGAATGTCTTGCATGAACACGTTTGTTCACTAACTTAGGATCTGTTTTAAAATAGGAGTATTAATTTATCTTTGTTTTTCATGTTATCCCCAACAAACGATCTTATTTGGAGGCAGATACACAAAAAACTTAGGCACTGAAAGTTTGTTACTTGTGAGAATGATGATTGTTGATTGTTCTTTATTTAAGTCAGTGGACATAGATCAGCAGACCGGGCTCTAAAGGTAATTTTGGATGAATCAATCCCTCAGGGAATCAAGGCAAAGGTTTCCTATGTGCACGTTAATTTGACTGTGTCTCACCGAGCTAAAGGCAGTAACAGAACCCACAGCAATGAGCATGCTAATAAAGTAGTTGGATGTAGGTACAGGGAAAGATAAGCTGAATAGGTCACCAGCCCTGGTTCAAGCATGAAATTTCTTTCTATTCTAAATTTTCACAGCAAAGTGATTATATAAGCTCAAGTAAATCTCAAGAGGTTGAATAATGACTCACAAGCCAATTGGAATGTTTCCATTTTAGATGTAGTCATTATTTTGGTAATGTCATTGATTGTTTAATTCTGCTAGTTTCTTTAACAGCAAAGGGAAATGGAAACCATTCCTCTAATTGCCAATATGCAGCTTTACACAGAAACCAGTTGAACTGGAATGGAGGCCCAGCTTTCTTAAAGTTAATGAGGTTTCTCAATCAATCAGCAGTGGTTGCTGAGTGCGGGTGAGGGGTGTGCTACTTCAGGTAAACTCTGTTGTTAGATTCTTTTATGTAGAACTACAAGAAGTGCCTCTCAAGAACTCAGAAAATGGGGAAATGAGTTTGCTTTAAATGACAAACTTTGAAATCAATCCATGAAGCAGCAGTAAGCAAATTTGCCTCAAAGAGATTGAATGGCTCCCCTGGCTAATTGTAACCTGATTGAATGTGTTAATGAATGGAGAAGTGAGTATGGGGGTACTGGGGGGCACGCTGAAAAGCTAAGATAGGAAGTGAACAAGCATCTAGAGAGGAATCCAGCCAAGGCAAGTCTCATGCAAATTAAACATTGGAACATCTCAACCCTAAGAACAAATACAAATTTTAAAAAGAGACTTAATTCTGGTTGAAAATAAGAGACTTACACCCTTCCCTTTTCTTAGAGCATGCACTTTAGAAAGCTTGTAAGTTCTTAATCTTCTTTTTGAAATGTATGTAAATCTTTTAAAAGTTAAATAAGGATCTTAACAGTTTAATGACCCAGAAATGACTTTCTCAAGGACTTAGGAACCATTTCTTTGGAAATAAACCAACAAGGAAGATGGTGCCATTATCTCCTAGTTTTCATAGAGCTAGAGCCTAACTTAAGTGGAAGCTCCTTGCAAGCAGGAGGTCTTTCACCACTCTTGTTAGATTGATTCACAAGTGTTTTATTTTTTTGGAGGCTACTGTGAATGGAGTAGTTTTCCTAATTTCTCTTTCAGAGGACTCATTGCTGATGTATAGAAATGCATTTGATTTATGGATATTGATTTTATATCCTGCAACTTTGCTGAATTCATTTATCAGATCTAGAAGTTTTCTGGTGGAACTTTTTGGATCCTCTAAGTATAGAATCATGTCATCTGCAAATAATGATAGTTTGAGTTCTTCTTTTCCTATTTGTATCCCTTTAATTTCTTTCATCTGTCTGATTGCTCTGGCTAGAGTTTCAAGGACTATATTGAATAAGAGTGGTGAGAGAGGGCATCCCTGTCTTGTTCCAGTTTTTAGAGGGAATGCTTCCAATTTTTCTCCATTTAGGATGATGTTGGCTTTAGGCTTAGCATATATTGCTTTAACAATGTTGAGGTATGTTCCTACTATCCCTAGTTTCTCTAGTGTTTTGAACATGAAAGGGTGCTGTATTTTGTCAAATGCTTTCTCTGCATCAATTGATAGAATCATGGGATTCTTATCTCTAAGTCTATTGATGTGATGGTTTACATTTATTGATTTCCATATGTTTAACCAACCTTGCATCCCTGGAATGAACCCCACATGATCATGGTGCACTAGTTTTTTAATATGCTTTTGTATGCGATTTGCCAAAATTTTATTGAGAATTTTTGCATCTATATTCATCAGGGATATTGCTCTGAAATTTTCCTTTTTTGACGTGTCTCTGTTTGGTTGTGGAATCAAGGTGATACTAGCCCCATAGAATGAGTTTGGAAGGGTTCCTTCTCTTTCTATTTCGTGGAATAATTTGAGGAGTATTGAAGTTAGTTCTTCTTTGTAGGTCTTGTAGAACTCGGCTGAGAATCCATCTGATCCAGGGCTTTTCTTGGTTGGAAGGCTCTTGATGGCATCTTCTATTTCCTTGCTTGTAATTGGTCTGTTTAAGTCATGAATGTCCTCCTGGTTCAGTTTGGGTAGGTCATATGTCTCTAGGAATTTGTTGGTGTCTTCAGGGTTTTCTATTTCACTGGAATATAAGTTTTCAAAATAGTTTCTGATTATCCTCTGTATTTCAGCGGGGTTTGTTGTGATATTTCCTTTTTCATCACAAATTTTAGTAATTTGGATTTTCTCTCTCCTTCTTTTTGTTAGGGTGGCTAAGGGTTTGTCAATTTTGTTTATTTTTTTGAAGAACCAGCTTTTTGTTTTATCAATTTTTTGAATTGTTCTTTGCGTTTCAATGTCATTGATTTCAGCCCTGATTATAATTATTTCCTGTATTCTAATTCTTTTGGTGTTACTTTGTTCTTCTTTTTCTAGGGCTTTGAGTTGTAGTGTCAAGTCATTGATTTGTTGACTTTTACATCTTTGAATATATGAGCTTAATGCAATGAACTTTCCTCTTAGTACTGACTTCATAGTGTCCCAGAGATTTTGGTATGTTGTATCAGAGTTCTCATTTACCTCCAAGAATTGTTTTATCTCTTCCCTGATGTCTTCTATTACCCATGTGTTGTTCAATAGCAAATTATTGAGTTTCCAGGTGTTGTAGTGGCTTCTTTTCTTTAAATTGTCATTAATTTCTAGTTTCAGTCCGTTATGGTCACATAGAATGCAGGGTAGTATCTCTATTTTTTTTGTATTTACTAAGACTTACTTTGTGGCATAGCATATGATCTATTTTGGAGAAGGATCCATGTGCTCCTGAAAAAAACGTGTATTTGCTGGTTGAAGGATGGAATCTTCTATATATATATCTGTTAAGTCTAGACCATTGATTGTTCTATTAAGTCTTGTAGATTCTTTGTTTAGTTTTTGTTTGGAAGATCTATCCAGTGGTGAGAGAGTTGTGTTGAAGTCACCCAGTACTACTGTGTTGGGGTCTATTTGGTTCTTGAATTTGAGAAGTATTTGATGAACATGGCTGCCCCATTGTTTGGGGCATAGATGTTTAAGATTGTTATGTCTTGTTGATGTATGATTCCCTTAAGCAGTATGAAATGACCTTCTTTATTCCTTTTCAATAACTTTGGTTTGAAGTCTACTTTATCCAAAATGAGGATGGAAACTCCTGCTTGTTTACACAGTCCATGTGAGTGATAATTTTTTTCCATCCTTTCACCTTCAATCTTTGAGTGTCTCTTTCTATGAGATGAGTCTCTTGGAGGCAGCATATTGTTGGGTCTTTTTTTTTCATCCAATCTGCCAGTCTGTGTCTTTTAATTGCTGAGTTTAGGCCATTGACATTCAGCGTTATTATGGAGACATGGTTTGTATTTCCAGACATTTTGGTTTATTCTTGGTTTTTAACTTGACTTGATTTCTCCTTTGATTGGCCTTTATTGTAGCTCCTCTCTCTGCAGGTTTTCATTGTTGTTTTTCATTTCCTCCTCATGGAATATTTTACCAAGAATGTTCTGTAGTGCCGGCTTTCTTGCTGTGAATTCTTTTAATTTTTGTTTATCTTGGAAGGTTTTCATTTCATCATCAAACCTAAAACTTAATTTTGCTGGATATAAGATTCTTGGTTGGCATCCGCTGTCTTTTAGTGCTTGGTATATGCTTTGCCATGATCTTCTTGCTCTTGGGGTCTGGGTTGAGAAGTCTGCAGTGATCCTAATTGGCTTCCCCCTATATGTAATCTGATTCCTTTCTCTTGTGGCTTTTAAGATTCTCTCCTTATTCTGAATGTTAGGCATTTTCATTATGATGTGCTTTGGTGTAGGTCTGTTGTGATTTTGTACATTTGTTGTCCTGTAAGCCTCTTGTATTTGATTATCCAATTCATTCTTCATATTTGGAAAGTTTTCTGATATTGTTTCATTGAATAGATTGCTCATTCCTTTGGTTTGGAATGCTATGCCTTCCTCTATCCCAATAATTCTTAAGTTTGGTATTTTAATGTTATCCCATAGTTCTTGGATGGTCTGTTCATGGTTTCTTACCTCTTCACTGTATGGTCAACTCTATTCTCAAGGTTAAATATTTTTGTCTTCAGTATCTGAGGTTCTGTCTCCCAAGTGGTCTAATCTGTTGGTGATGCTTTCTATTGAGTTTCTAATTTGGTTTATTGTTTCTTTCATTTCAAGGATTTCTTTTTGGTTCCTTTTCAGAATCTCTATCTCCTTATGGAAGTGATTTTTTACTTCCTGTATTTACCTATGTATCTCTTTATCAAAATGATCTTTTGCTGACTGGGCTTGCTCTCTTATATCATTCTTTAAGTCACAGAACATTTTAATTATGTACATCCTGAACTCCTGTTCTGTCATTTCCTCTGTTGTACTGACCATGGATCCTAATAATTTAGTGTCTTGGTTTGTTCGAGGCACTTTTTTCCCTTGTTTTTTCATGATGTTTGTGTGTCTTTCTTTCGAGCTCTGCTGATCCAAGGTGTTACAGCTTTTACTCCTATATGGTTATAGTTTCCCTGCAGGGTTTCAATACCTCTCCTTTAAAGGGGAGACCAATATTGATTGATCTCAATACAAACAATATATAGTTTCAAACCAAGTAGCTTCTAATAGCTCCTATATACATTTACAGTTTAGTCACAATATACAACAATTATGAGTTCCTTTAACATCTATTATGTAAACAATAGGTTTGCACAAGGGTCTATAGTTTCTGTTGCTGGGCTAGGGAAACTTGAGGGTGGGGTGTAGGATAGAATGTTGGGGTCGTAGGAAGTGAGGATATGGTTATTAGATCTTAGAAAGCATGAAAAAGGAATCCAATAGAAGTTGGCTATTAATAGAAGGAGTGAAAGAGAGTTGGGGAAGACCAGTAAGGAGGAAGAAAAGAGAGTACAGCTAGCGAGGAGACATGATAGCAAGAAAAATAAAACATATGCAAGTGGGATTTACAAGAATATATAATGCCACTCTAGTATACAGTTCAGAAATCCCAGTCTACCATATCCTACTGTATAACAAATACTTGGTTTCACAACTGTTGGGGATTATAGGGTAGGAAAAGAGTGAGAGAGAAAAGAGGAAGGGAAAAAGAAAGAAAAGAAAGAAGAAAAGAGCAGAGATATAAAACAAAATGATTAAACAAGAGGAATATTAGGAGAAAAAGATAAAGGTTAAAATAAAAAATAAGAATTAAAAAAAAAAGTTTCAATGTAAATAAACAGGTATGCTTCCATTTACCTCCAGTAGGTAGCGTTGTCTGTTGCTTACTGGACTTTCCCCACTGGGTGAAGAATGTCCTGGGTATGGGTCTTACAAGGAAGCCATCTGCTTCAGCAGCAGGGGGAAGGTCTGGACTGCTGGTGGAGACGCTGTTTCACAGTGTGCTACGTTGAAATCAAAGTTTGTCCCCAGATGCCCTCCGGCGTTCCCTGATGCAGGAAGTTCTGCTGTGTTAGATAGAGATCCACAAGGAACAGCAACTGGGGTCCCACGCGGGGGATGTTTGTGCACAGGAGCAACCGCCAGGGGTCCTGTGTGGTTGGGTGGGCGCTGGAGCCAGGTACTCTGTGTAGAAGTAGGTCCCACCTGCCCGGGTGGAATCCTGGGCTCTAGTCCTGGGCTGGGGCCCCCGCGCTGCAGCTGTGTTCTGCCGCTCGCCCCTGAAGACATGCTGCCCGTGGCAATCACTGCTGCCTGGTGGGCCTGTGTACGCGCGTGCACACGCACATGTACACACACACGAGTGAAATTCCTGCGGGGGATGATGAGCCATAGGACGATGTCAAGAAGCTGGCTGGGAGACAATATTTCCACTACTTCAAGCTCTGGTCCTGTAGAGACTAGCACGGAGGAGTCCGTCTAGGCCGCCATCTTGGAACCAAATCAAGGAGTATTAAAACAGGTAACATGCCTCCCAAGTAAATTCCTGTAAGTATGCATATTGTCATAAAAGATTTCTTCAACAGCAAGGAGATATTAGATGGCAAAAACTGCCTTCCTCTCAAGAATTGCTCATTGTTAAAATGAGTGTTTTCTGCTCAGGTGTTATTCTTGGTTTTGGACTGAGCAGTGGTATTAGGGAGTCTTCAAATTTGTTCTGGAATATCCAGCTAATTTATCAAGGTAGAAGGAAGCTATATTCTACTAAGAAACAATGAAAACCATTTATTGTGGTGTCCTCTTGCTAACATCTCTAATACAAAGACTGGGTAGGCAGCAGGTGGACAATATCACTTTATTTTGGCCTTCATGTTAGTCTTCACTGCTCCCCAGGTTCAACAGTGTAGTGTTTTCTGTTCTTGTTCTTTAAATCAATAATCACACCATTGGCAGAATGCAGTACTTTGTCATTTATAAAGTTATATTGTACATATCTCTGGAAATGTTACTTCCTGAAAATTATTATTGGGTATCCAGATCCTTAGATGGCTTTGAAAGAGAAAGAAGCACAATATTCTGCGAAATTTCAAGATATCATTGATTATCTGGAGCTGAACTTTTAGCTTAATAACATTCTTTGATCACTGTTCCTTCACTAGAAGCTCTAAGGAAAAAAATATCTCATTTCAGGTTAATCTTTCTGTGTTCATTTCTCATCCATCCTCTTAATACACCAGCATGTCTTTTTCAGAGCAGTTCATCTTCAGCATATCAGTTTGTCTCTATGTAAAATCAAAAGTCATGGATATAACCTTACCAGCTACCTCACCTATATATTACTTAAGATACAAAGCCACTGAGATTTATATTCATTTAAACTTTGGAGTACTTGATTTAGATTCAAGAGTATCTTATCTCTCACTTCTAAATTATTGTTTCTTCAGTAACAATATTTTAGTTTGTGACTTTCTGGTTTTGATATTAGGTTAAATTTTGGTTATTAAACATCTTGGTGATGTGTCCTGGATTAAATTTTACTTTTCAAAATTAGTACTCATTTTAAAAAGAAACCAGAAACTGAACATATATATGTATATTGTGACTAGTTTCATTTCAGCCTCAATTCTAGTTTCCATACCTTATAAGAAACAAAAGGTAATAGATGAGTAAGCTAATAATCTCAAAGGCTCACCTTAACCTCAGTCCCCAAATGCAAAATATATAATCATTGTTCATCATACTCATTAGTTTTTTAAAAAATAAACATTTTACAATGGTAAGAATACTCACTAGACTCTCTTCAAAGTCTTCCATATATTTTTATTTTATTTTATTTTATTTTAAAATTTTTTTTAGTTGTTGATGGATCTTTATTTTATTCATCTATTATTTATATGTGGTGCTGAGGATCGAACCCAGTGCCTCACGCATGCTAGGCAAGCGCTCTACCACTGAGCTACAGCCCCAGCCCCTTCCATATATTTTTAAAATAGAAATTAGGCAGGTTGAGGAGAGAATGTAAATGTTAAAAAAATCAATCTACATTTTAAGATCTAACTTAATCAGTACTATATATATACATATATGTATCACATATATACCCATTATATATATATATGCATACACACATACATACAAATGTTTTCTCTTTTCTGAATTCCCTATAGTATTTTGTACATTTATGATGATTGAGACACATATTTGAAATTTCCTTTCCATAGTTTTTTTAAATACTAATCTTTTTTGTTAACTTGTTAAAAAATGGTCTATTTCATCATACGTTGTACAGAATTGGTTACTGAGGTGGCCTTTTGCTTCACCATAACAGGTCATGAATTCCACTTAACATTAAAAAAATGTGTATGCCTGTCTCCAGGTCCAAACAAACCCACTTAATTTCTAGTTACTCTTTAATTGCAATAACTTTTAAGAATAGCCTTAATCATCTATTTTGTCTTGCCCTTTTCAGTACTAATCAAGCAACTTATAATGGAGAATGTGGCTCTTATAATTAAAATAGGATCTTCACATTATTATATCATATAATGTGATTTCTTCAAAAACCTAATACAATTTTGTGATTTGAAGAAATTGTTTTTTCATTAACATGTCATTTCATCTCATATTGTTCTAGAAAGTGCTGGAATGTTATATTCAATCATCAAGATAGTAGAGAAAACCGAAGAAAATTCTGCTCTATACTAAAATGCAGTGGTGCTCAGTGGTGATGAAGGTGCCATGAAAATCTAAAAGATCAAATTGTTATTTTATCTTAGTAAACCTGGGACTTGACAGCAAAGAATTCAAATGTTTGTGTCTGATTACTTCAGTTTATTTCTGAGTAAAGTTAGAAAAAGTTCATGGAAATAAAGTGAAGTATGTAAGGTCTTTCTCAGAGCCAGGATATGTGTGGGTTACTGTCAGCTCCAGGGGACGTCATTCACATCCACAGTCACCCTGGACTTGTATATGTATTATATCTTTCTCTGTCAGGTAGCTGTACCTGCCTTGAAGAAAAGAAGGTTCTCTCCTCGCCAAAGCACCATCAGGATACAGCAGGGCTGGGTTCTAACTCTAGATACACGCTGAAATCTGGTACTACAAAAGCTAGAATCTCCATCATTAAATTACAGCTTCACCTAAATGTATACTTTTTATAAAAATATTTGGGAATTCAAATATAACATTTCCTTAAGAAAACTGGTGATATCAATGAGGATACCACATTTTGAAATAAAATAATAAATAATGCATAGCTTTCACAGTAAAAATTCAAATATAAATCAAAAGAACTGATTTGGTTTTTCCCTGGTATGGTCTACAGTTCTAATTTCTTCCATTCAAAGTATGACCAGGAACTTTGAAACATCATGATATTAAATGGGATATGGTTAGAGAAAATACAATAATGTAAGAAATAAAGTGAAAACAAAACAAACAACAACAAAAAACAATAAAAGTCAGGCATGGTGGCATACACCTGTATTCGCAGCAGTTTGGGAAGCTGAGGCAAGAGGATCACAAGTTCAAGCCAGCCTCATAAATTTAGCAAGGTCCTAATCAAAATCCTGTTTCAAAATAACCTATAAAAAGGTCTGGGGAGGGAGAGGGGAGAGAGAGAGAAAAAAAGGGGGAAAGGAGGGAAGAAGGGAAGGAAGGAAGGAAGGAAGGAAGGAGAGAAAGGAAAAAAAGAAAGAAAGAAGAAGGGAGAGAGGGAGGGAGGAAAGAAAAGAAAAGCAATGAAGGAAGGGAAGAAAGAAAGAAAGGAAAGAAGGAAGGAAGGAGAGAAAGAAAGGAAGAATGGAAGAAAGGAAGAAGGGAGGGAGGGAGGGAGGGAGGATGGAAAGAAAAGAAAAGGAATGAAGGAAGGAAAGAAAGAAAGCAAGAAAGGGAGAGAAAGAGAGGGAAGCGGGAGACAGAAAGAACAGGACAAAGATAAAAATAGTTACCTATTACATGCTGTCAAAATAATTATATAATAAATAGCTGATATCAAAAACAATGTTAAGGGCTAGGATTGCAGCTAAGTGGTAGAGTGCTTGCCTTGCATGCGGGAGGCACTGGGTTCAATCCTAGGAACCACATAAAAATAAATAAATAAAATAAAGATATTTGTGTCCACCTACAACTAAAAAATATTTTTAAAAAACAATGTTAATACAAATATAAAGCTATGATAGAAGGTAAAATCCATGCATTAAAACTTGGTTCTCTGGTGGGGCATGGTGACGCATGCCTGTAATCCCAGCAGCTCAGGAAGCTGAGGCAGGAGGATCTCGAGTTCAAAGACAGCCTCAGCAACTTAGTGAGGCCCTAAGCAACTCAGTGAAAACCTGTCCCTAAATATAATACAAAAAAGGGCTGCGGGTGTGGCTCCGTTGTTAAGTGCCCATTGGTTCAATCCCCAGTACCAGAAAGAAAGAAAGAAACCATTTATTCTCAGATTTAGAAGATATAAGAAAGGTAGAATTTGCTTGTGAACTCCCCCAAACAGTAAAAGGATAGTTAAAGATGGATGGACAGTTATGTATGCTTAAAACAGGCAGAATAATATAGATATGAAAAAGAAAAAAAAAACTTGTATAACAGAAAACCAGTAAAAAATTGTCCTGTTGTCAAGACACTTTTTGGAAGCTCATTACAAAGATGAAAAGTAATGAAGACAGAAGTAAAAAGAAAGAAAGGGGGCAGAAAGCAAACAGTAGCCCCTAATATGAGGACAAAAATAGTTTATGCGTCAGTAAGGTACAGATTAGAATAAAAGCACAGCTTTCAAAGCCTGATGGCTTGAGTTTGCATCCTATATCTGACACATATGTAATTGACAGTTTGGGAGCCAGAATAATGGCCTCCTAAATATACCTATATCCTAACCCTTAAAATCTGCATATGTTATGTTACACTACAGAGAGGCATTAAGTTAAGGTAGCAGAAGGAATTAAGGCTGCTAATCAGACAACTTAAAATGGGGAGATTAAACAAGATTGTCTGGGTAGGCTCAGTGTAATCAAAACTGTCTTAAACCATGGAAGAAGAAAGCGGAATAGTGAACATTAGAGTGATGTGATATGTGGAAGAGTAGAAGAATACCATACATCAATGTTTCTTTATTACTATCAGGGAGAATGCATACCATATTGGATAACCAATATATCTTATTTACTTATTCCAAAGAATTAGAGGAAAAAATTACAATAGTCTAACACATCTAAATGAAAATATTTAAAATCTAATTTTTGTTTGATATATACATGTGTCAGGCAGATTTCTGCTTCTTTCTTCATTTCTAATGTAGGATTCAGTATAAATAAGAGAAAACACTGAATGATCATCTCATAGTTAAATTTCTCCAGATCAATTCTATATACTATAAACCAATCTACAACATATAAGTCAATCTGTCTGGAGTTCTTATTTGGTACACATCCACCCTTAGATAATCTCTGTCTTGCCTGACAAAATAGTTCCTGAAAATATGAAACTGTTCAATAAAAGTACATTAATTCTTGAAGATCAGCCCTTCATTAGGGATTAGATGGATGGACCTAGTGCATGTCATTATGGCAAACTTCAGTGAAAGAGGGAAAAAAAGGTGGAAACCAGAGCCTGCAGATTCAAAGATGCAGAAGAAACAGAATAATAGACACTTCTTACTATGTTGGTAAGAATACAATTAATTATGACTTCTTTTTTATCCCGATGCAGTTTAGAGAGGGAACCATCCATAATTTTCTGAACATACCTACTATTTGGTCTCCTTAGGGGTTTCTCTTTCCAAGTTTTCTCAACATTGAACTTCAGGGGTACTCAACCACTGAGCCACATTTTAGCCACTGCTAAACATTTAGCACAACAAATAGGCAGTTTTTTTTGTTTGCTGCTTGAACCTACCATTTAGCCCTATTCTCTGTTTCAAACATAACCCCACCTAGGATGACAGAACCATCCTTTCGGCCCCCAACCCAAGTACCTTTTGGAGAAGCTGATGGCCTCCCCACACCCTACTCCCCACCCACATCCCCACCCCTGCTTCCAGAGTTTTCTTGATTGGTCTAAGAAGAAAAGTGGACTTCAGTGATTGGCTCAGGCATCCAGGCCTAACCCAATCAGCACATGATATGTCTCTGGCCACAAGATTCAGTTAGAAACGAGAATGGCACCAACTTCTGGATAACTGTGAGAAGCTTGCTGAACACATTTGAGGAAAAAATGCATCCTTGATTTTATAAAAGGGCTCCCTGAGTACTTTCCCTTTTCCTGGTGTGGACATGGGTGATGTGCTACAGCATTTCCACTACCGTGAAGGAAATCAACCTTAGGAGGAACGCAACACTCAGAGGAAGGCACAAATTAGCATACTGAAGAAACAGCCAGGCCCAGCGCTGTGGCGCCCGCCTGTAATCCCAGCATTTTGGGAGGCTGAGACAGGAGAATCCTGAGTTCAAAGCCAGTGTCAGCAACAGCGAGACGCTAAGCAACTCAATGAGACCTGTCTCTAAAGAAAACACTGGAGATTGTGGCTCAGTGGTTGAGTACCCCTGAAGTTCAATTCCCGATACCGCCCCCCCACACACACCAAAAACAAACAAACAAACAAAAAAAAAACAGCCCAAATGAGTGAATTCGGTGCACCTGAAGTCGTCTGTCCTCTGGACCTCAGCCACAAAAGCCAATAAATGTTCTTCCTGCTTCAACAACAGCAGCAGCTTTGGTTCCGTCTCTGATGGGAAGGCCATTGATCTGCTTTGGTTGACATGACAAGAGTACACTTTCTTCAGAGGCCTTATTGGCCATCAAATCTTCAGGGACCTCTCAATGCAGTCACTGTATTATAATGGTAGATTAAAGAATAAGCCAAAGGATTAGAAACGTCTTTAAAGCCATTCTTTTAGAAAAATCTTTCACTTGTCTCTGCTTATTTGTCCTTTTGTTCCAAATTAACAGAATTACGTATTTCTTATGTTTTCTTTGGCTAATGTAAGCAGAGCTTGAATGTAGTACAAAGCCAGGAGATTTGGCCCTAATTTCCTCCAGTTCTTTGTCTTGTAGATCTATACATGGCTTAGATATAGGGCCTCTAGATTCAGAACATACATATGCCTTCTAGATTCAGAACAATAGTTCATAGAAAGCAAGCTGCTGAGAGAAAAAAAAGAAAATGACAGTAATCTACAACTTTGTCTGAATTAAAAAGTAAAACAAATAAATTGAATAATAAAAGTTAATCATTTTAAATATTAATTAAATTTAATTAATTTGAATATCATTAATTAGATTGTGAAATTTATAATGTATCTTAAATAGAAAAACATACTTTGTATGTTGTATTTTGGAATTATTGCCACATTAATAATTCAGAATATTTCAAATTAAATCTACATGAGAGGTAAAATAATTGAGAATTTGTAACTCTTTTTTCAACAATTTTTTTACTTTGATCTTAAATCATTACCATTTTAAAATACTTTTGATTTCCAATTCATGTAAATGATTTTTCAGTGGTTTTAATCTTATAAATGTTTCACCACTTCTAAGTTACTCTCCAAAAATAAGCTTCAGGGGAAATTATTGACAACTTTCAGGATACAAAGAATTTATTCAGTTGCTTCGTCACTGGTCCATGGGCTTGATAGTACCACAGGTCTTGCTGCTAGTAATCTTTTGTATTTTATCTCTTGCTTCTCAGGTGCTTGCTCATATTTTAAAAATGATTTTCTTAGAAAATAACTGATTGATGAATTCAGATAATGCCTTCTCCAAGTAGGCTGTATGGATTCTGTGAAGTTGCTCAATCCTCAACTCCTCTCTTTCCCTAGTACTCTCTCTGGATCTCTACAGTACAGCATTTGCCTCATTTGCTTTTAACTCTTTATGTAACTGTCTTCTTTAGAGTCTATGATAATCTAAATAGTAGACCCCAGTGTTACAGAGTGGAGGCATTAGTGTCTAGCACAAAACCTGACAAAGCTTGGGGCCATTAAAGCAAGTTTCTTATATCCCCAGTTAAATCAAGGTCTTCAAAGGATGTGCTTAGTATCTGACATTATTTTAACTAAAACTCAGAAATAGTAACTTTCCATCTCCTCATTATATTGCAAATATTTAATTTGTAGAGGTTAAGAGAATGCACTCTAGAATTAGACTATCTGCATTCAAATTTCATATCTACTTGCTTATTAGCTAAGCAAGTTTGAAGAAATTACTAATCATCTCCTCAAGCTTCAGTTTCTTCAGCTGTAAAATTGGTACATTAATAAAAACCTAGGTTTGTGAGACTCGGTGAAAAAAAAAATTATGTAAAGTTCTAAAAGAGTGCCTGGCAGGTTTAGATATTTTCATCCTGTTGTTGAAGCAGTAGTTGTTGGATTTAACAACATCTGTTACTCTTTCTTTTATTCCTATTAGCTACTGAAATATTTACTCTCCATGTGATTAGATGTTAAATTTCAAATAATAATAAAATTTTATTATGGGAATGAAGGCTGTAAAGTTAGGGTAGCTTTGGAAAAATTACAAGTAAATTTACTGATGAAAATTAATAGCATCAACAAGAGGCAGCCATGCCAGGACTGTACTTTTATTGTTCATTGGTTACTGTCTTATAGGAAAGTAAGTTTTAAATTTTCAGTTAGTCATCTACTCATTATTTGAATTCATTGGTGTCTGCCTTCAGGATGTTAGCCTATGAATATCTTATTACACAAACTCTAGAATTCAAATAAACTATTGAGATGGTGGGAAAGAATATTAATAATGTTTCACTGTGTATTCAAAATGCTGCCAACTTCCCCATGTTCCCATGCATGACAAATCATTGTGGATACAACTGGATTATGAAAGATTTGGATAATGGACCATTAAAATCACCTACTAAAATGCTAATTATTTTATTTTATTCCCCAAAATCGTTCCTTGTTTTTTCATTCCCATTTTCAGCTATTGTGGGTTTGGTGGACATATATGTAGGTATATATATGCCAAATAAAATTTTATTCACATATATGACAATGCTTCTAAAAATCTCCAAATATGCAGATTCAGTTATAATTCTAAAGAATCTCATGTGACTATTATTATGGGTTGGATGTGAGGTGTCCCACAAAAGCTCACTTGTGAGAGAATGCAAGAAGGTTCTGAGGAGAAACGATTGGGTTGTGATAACCAATCAGTGAATTAATCCCCTGATAGGGATTAACTGAGTGGTAACTGAAGTGGTAGGGTGTGGCTGGAGGAGGTGGGAATTGGGGGTGTGCCTTGTGGGTATATATTTTGTTTCTGGAGAGCTCACTGTCTTTGCTTCTGATCATCATGTGAGCTGCTTCCCTCCACCACAGTCTTCTGCCATGAGGTTCTGCCTCACCTCAATCCCCGACAAATGGAGCTGGTCTATGGACTGAGAGCTCTGAAACCAGGAGTCCCCAAATAAAATTTTCCTCCTCTACATTGTGCTGGTTGTGTCTTTTAGTCACACAGCAAAAAAAGCTGACTAAAACAACTGTATTTACAGTAATTCTTTAATAGTAGTCCTTTAAATATTGAAGTTGAAAACATTAAAGTAGCTGGAACTAACAAAGGGTGTTCTGTTAAAGGCTTTACTGCGACTTTGGCTGGACTGAAAAAAAACTAGCTGATTTTGGAAATGGACCTTTAAACTTCACACTATTCTCTGGAAACTTTCTTAGAAAGAAAGAACAATTTGCAGATTCAAATATTCCAAACAAATGTAAGAACAATTTGCGGATTCAAATATTCCAATTGTGAGGGAAAGCAGCTACAAACCAACAAGGGTCGTCTCAGAGATACACTAAATTAGGTCTGAATATCATGAGCTTTGGGAAGTACTAACATGTTACCGTGACCTTGGGAGTACTTTCTCTGAATTCTGGAGATTATGTGTAAAATGTTTAATTCTTGTTTTTCTTTGTTAGTATTTCCAATTGCTTTAATGGATTTACATCTACCACCTCTAATATTTGATTTCATGCCTGAAAGGTCTTTCTCAAATTAAAAAGAAAATATCAACCCTTTTGTGTAATGGATCTTTTTCCAATGCGTGCAGTAGCAGGAATAAGGACAGAGATAAAAGATGAAAGAGAAAGCAATGATTATCTGTCCACCAAAGGAAGGCAGAATGAAGAGGTGAGGCAGAAGTAAGACTTTCATAGAACCGAGAGTAAACATTAACAAAAAAATATATTTGATTATCACGCTCTACATTTTCTTTTGTACAATGTTGATTTATAAACACTAACTAAAGTACATTTTTTGCTGGCCCGTGCTCTAAGTAAAAAGTTGGTTCCAGATCTGCTCTACTAATCTTTCATCCTCTTTGTAGCTGTTTAGGGAATAGTCTCACCGTGATGCAGAAGCGAAAAAGGAGAACCCACCTCTGCATGCATATTTTTAATCCTCTGTATCATATTGGCTAACATTCTATTGGGATTTGCTTCAAAGGTAAATAGTAGTCTTTAAAAATCCTTTGAAATATTCAATTTGTTGGAAATTAGAAATGACATCACATGCAAGCACTTCTTTCAAATGTAGAAATGCTTGCCTGGGGCCAGGAGCAGAGGAAGAGATAGATTGCAAGGGGCCACAAAAAATATTCTGGGCAGTAGTTTCAAGAGGAACATACATTTCTGGAATCTGAGAAAGGAGGATCACGAGTTCAAAGCCAGCCTCAGCAAAAGCAAGTTGCTAAGCAACTCAGTGAGACCCTGTCTCTAAATAAAATAAAAAATAGGGCTGGGGATGTGGTTTGTTGGTCTAGTGACCCTGAGTTCAATCCCCAGTACACCCTGCCAAAAAAGAGGAGCATACATTTGTCAAAACTCAACCAATTATATAGCTTATATGGATGCAGTTTCCCACTTGTAAATTGTACCTCAAAAAAGTTTATTATTAAAATAAAAAGATTTCAAAAATGCATGGAAAGGAGGAAATAGCCTATGGAGAATTAACATTAGCAGATAATATTTAAGACAAAATAGAGGAACAGCAATATTGCCACATACTTGCCAAAAATGTACTTTAGTTAGTGCTTATAAATCAACATTGTACAAAAGAAAATGTAGAGGTGGTATGGACTCTGTGCCGATTATTTTCAGGGTTCAAATCATTTCTGCCACGTAGGCGACTGAATAACAAACCTCTTGAAACTTGGTGAAATAACTGTGTACCAATCTCTCTCACAGGCTATTTTTAGACATACAGGTAAAGCTAAAGAGTTGGCAGATTAAGTAAGGATCTATAACTCAGGAGAGAGTTATGGGTCTGGAATTCAGAGATCTAAAACTTGGTAAATCTTTTAATCTGTGATTTCCTTATAAGACTGGTAAGTAATAAAGTAATAGCCACCAAACTTCTTTGAAAATGTTTAAAGTATGTTAGAAATGTAAGTTTAAAAAAAAAAACTGTTTTGCTTCTTGTTGTTTCCTTAGTGCCTAGAACAGTGCCTGGTGCTCAGTACATGCTCAGTAAATACTTGTTAAATTGAATTGAATAAATTCTTTAAAAATTCATAAATTTTATAAATTTTTTATTAATAAAAAAGTTTTTAAATTTATAAACTAAATTCTTTAGTTTATAAATTCCCAACATACAAAGTAGATTTATAATTAGGGATGCAATTAATTTCTGTTCTTGACAAGAATAGGGAAAAAAGCCAAGGAGGTCATTATTCTTATAACAGTATATTTGTATTCAATATACAGAAGGTGTTCATTTCCTACCCCTACAACCCAACTAATGGTACCCAAACTAATGTTCTGTATATCCTGATATTAACATGAAAGTGTCATTGCAGTCTTATATGAGGTTGCTCTTTGGTCCATAGAATGTTTTATTTGTAGGCAGTTATTTTGATTAATATTTGTTCTGCAGTTTTAAAAAGAGCTTTATTTATAATATATGGATAGTTCAGAAAATAACCAAATGAATATCTGGATTGAAAATTAGTCTACTCCGTTAGGAAGAAAATGACCATTCATCCTTTTCCTTCACTGTTTTCTGTAAAGCAAGATAGCTTGATGATATTCCTCACTTTTAAGACATATGCATTTAATTGACTTAGGATTCAGGTCAAGGCTATGATAAGAGTTTGCATTAGGTAGACAGTTGGTTCACCACATCAAATCACAGAGAAATTCAAACTAGAGATGATATTTAACTTGTTCTACTTTCTATTATAATCTAGTCTGCCTTTTTATCTCAAAACTTCTCTGATGATTTCCTGAGAAAGTTTTTGATAGTGTAGTTAAGGGGTTACTTCAGATCCAACCTTTCCTGTTAAATTATTAAACTGGAGCCTTTGAATAATATTGCATCAGCAACACAAAACCCACTAACAATCTGGAAGCAATAAATTTGACTTAAACATCCTTCATTGTACTGAATGGCTCATCTTGCAACAGATAGTCTCATGAGAGTTTTGAGTAAAACTCCTTCTGTCTCAGTTAAGATCTTTTAATAGCTATTCCTAATCCTGAGCCATTTCTGATACCTAATATGTGCTAGCAATGTAATTTAATATATCAGTGTCATTAATGTGTTACAAGTTGTAGACCAAACATAGTATTGAAAGAAAGGAAGAAAAAGATGAATCTTCTAATGACTTTTACTGTGGATTTTCATCATGATTTCTTCATTTGAGTTCTTGAATATCTATTGTGTCTGTCCAGAGACCATATGCTTATAATTCTTGATATGCAAAATTATAGAATTGCAGAAAGGAATTAAATAGCAAGAATACAAGTATAATTCATACTCTGTATTCCTTAGCAGGATATAGCATATTACCCTACTTATCCCAACTTACCTAATTTTATGCTCCCCAGACACCAGAGGAAAGCAAAGCTAAATGGAAAGAAGTTGGCACTATAGTAGAGACTTACATCTTTTGAAAGAGAAAACGTGGTGTGAAATGCTCAGTTTTCCATGGTATGAAGAAGAAACCAAGATTAAAGTGTTATTGTTGAAAGCAGATGAAAAGAAAAAGAAATTAATTAAAACAATTTTTTAAGCTCAAAGTTGCACAAACAAAAATTTGGGAGATGTAGTACCCCATATTATGTGCATTTTATGTCTTTATGTATCAGTTACAATGATTTAATTTATATAAAATGCCATTGAAAGAAATGAGTAACTTGAATTTGGGTGCTTAAGTATGTTATATTTTAATCACAATTATCACATGTATGTATAAAGTAGAAGAAAATTACATGAAAAAAATGGAGGGAGACTATCTTAACATTGTTCTCTCATTATTTGCTTCCTCATCAAAGTGTTTCAATTATATATCTTGTATTTCTTTCCAATCATTTCATTTCCTTTATTTCCACTGCTTTCATCCATTCTTACCTTCTTTTAATCTCTCCAGTACAACCGGGTGATTTTTATTATAAAAAATAAAAAACATGAATATTACTCTGATGCCTAACAGCAATCATTTCTCTTAGGGTAAAGGCCAAAACCCTTCCTCCCTTCCTACACTACACTCTTCAAGGCCCTGGGCTGTCTGCCTGTAGTTCTTTATGCTCCACCTACTCTGTTTTTCTTTGGGGATCAGGGAACAAATTCAGTTCCTTCTTGCCTCAGGGCTTTCATGCCTGTCCTACCTTATACCTAAAACTACACACACACACACACAGAGTTGTTATTGTTTAAATCAAACATTCGTATTAACAATGTGTCTGTCTAATCTTAATTCATTCAAAGAACCCACCCCAATGCCACCCCATAATTTTGAAGCAAATCCCAGAAACACCATAAAGCACTCTCTAGCTCACACTTACCCTGAAGATGTCAGCTCAGGAGCCGCTTTGCTTCTCTCATGCTTCTGTCATACTAGGTCATGTTATACAAACTCCTTGCCCTTGGCAAGTTTAACATTTTAACAATTATTTCAGTATGGATTACATTTCTGTATGGTTTTCAAAATAATACCTATCTTTGCCCATAAACTTGACATTTCATAAGGAGGGATTAAATCAATGTTGCTCATCATTCTATTCCCTCATCAGAGTGCCTGGCTCAAAGTGAATTATGAATAAATATCCATTGGATTAATTAAGCTCTGAGGATTTCCATAATAAAAACCCCTGTCTGTGGCTTCTTTCCTGGCATTTTTCATGGTCTTCTTACTGACATCAGAAGATTTCCTGTAGATAGCCTTTTCCCTGGATTATCTCAGTCTTTTATATGGAGACATTATCTTCTTTTTGATCTCTTCCTAAGCACCTCATAAGGCATTATTTTTTTCTAATAGATCCTGTTGGTCTATTTTTAAAATAAATGCACAAACAAAAGTTATGAGTAATGTAGATCTTGTTAATCCTTTTTATGCTCATAGGACATGTTTTTTTACATATCGTAAAACTATTTCCCTCAATGAACAGAAAAACACTGTCACAGAAAATGGTCTGTGGGAAGGTTCCATTGATGTAAATGTCTATTTTTTTAATCATGGTATAACAAACATTATGATAAAGAGAGTGGAAAGATAATTAGTCAAAATGTTGGTGGACCATCTTAATGTAAAAATGATTGTTGACAATATTAGTTGATTTTAGTGTCTTAATTTTAACTTTTATTCTAAATCAAAGTAATCTCAATTTTGCTGTTGTCATTTTATTTACAACTCTAATATTATTTAAAAAGTTTGAGTAAGAAAAATATATAAGAATAAATATTGAAAAGTTGAGTTCTGAGAAAATTTTGAAAAGGTTTTAAAAATGCCCTCACAAATGTGGTATCACATTTCCTAGAATGATTTTATAATTTTTTAAAAGATCAGTATATTTTGCCAACAGAAAAGCTAGCTTACTATATATAAAAGTTTTTAATAATAGCTACTCATTAGATTTTTTAATTTTACAATGTAGTGCTTTATAGGCTTCTGTTTACTATCACCTTAGAATGTCTATGAATCTGTTCAGAGTTTTTATGCAAAATTATAGCATCGTTTTGGAATAAGAGATATAATGATGCTTCACTCAGAAAGTGGCACTGTTCTAAAAGAGAAAAATTTCTGAACAATTGAAAGAAAAGTAAATGTATAAAACTGAATAAGTTCCCAAATCATAGTGATAAATATCTCATCTGAGAGTTCCATGTGGTTATGTGATAGTGATTTGTTTTCTGCCTTGGATGTACTTAAATAGGTATTATTGCTCATGTCTCCTAATATTTCTTTTCATAAACATGCTTTCCCTTGTCCCTTGTCACCTAGTCACCTACACTACAAACACTTTCTATCACTTTGACATAAGATAATTCAACTTAAAAATAAAGGACTAAGCTGGGCGCGGTGGCACACGCCTGTAATCCCAGCACTTTGGGAGGCTGAGACAGGAGAATCACGAGTTCAAAGCCAGCCTCAGCTACAGAGAGGCACTAAGCAACTCAATGAGACCCTGTCTCTAAATAAAACACAAAATAGGGCTGGGGATGGGGCTCAGTGGTTGAATGCCCCAGAGTTTAATCCCTGGTACCAAAAAAAAAAAGAAAAAGGAAAAGGACTGTATAACCAGTCTCTAAGCATTCTACTTAATTCTGTTTACAAGTAATAATTAAATGGGGAATAAAATATTACCTTTTATGGCTACATGATCCTAAATTAGAAATAGATTACACAGCATATCTTAAAGTACCTTGCCCTCACTGAGTAAATAATCTTACTAGGTATTGAAAATTTCTGAGGTAAGTCGTCCACGGTTCTTCAACAGGTGAAAGGAAGTGCTTTCTTGCAATGTCATTTCTAATCTCCATCAAATTGGTATTTCCCAGCAATTTTTAAGACTACTGTTGACTTTAGTTGACACTGATACTGTATAATTCAACTACTTCATTTGTTTAATATGGTATGTGCAATTTGGCTATTCTTCAGAAAATGTTGGCTGAAATGATTTTTTTTAAACAACCTTTATTTTATTTATGTATGTATTTTGCATGTGGTGCTGAGGATCAAACTCAGTGCCTCACGCGTGCAAGGCAAGCGCTCTACCACTGAGCCACGGCCCCAGCCCCTGAAATGATTTTTTAACCTATAGCTGGCAACTAGATTTCTAACAAAACACTTCAATTAATTATATGATTTGGGAAAATCAAGTTATTTTAAAAATTCTACTTATAATTGCACTTTCAGCTGCACAGCATAAGACTTATTAAACATGAAACTCCAACTCAGTCTTCTATCTACATTTATAATAGATGCATTTTAGCATTCAAGAATCTTACCAAATTAAATTAAAGATACAGCACCATCTTATGGATATTTCTATAGTTGTAAAATTAAGAAATACAAAAATCTTGAGTTTGGGAATGGAAAAGCTTTACAATAAAAACATATTATGAGAAGAAAATGTTGTTATGTGGCTGAGAAAAGCAAAGCAACACTAAAGAATTCCTGTGTGTACACAGGCAGGTGGACATGTGTGTAATGTGTTGTGACTGTGACGGTGTTGAATAGAAAGGAGAAATGGAGATTTCTTTTTTCCCTTTGAAATTAAGAATTCTACTCAGAAGGCAAATAAGAAATTGTTATTACAATACAGATTTTTAGGGTGTAAAAATATTTGGCCCCAAATACTGTTCAGTCCCTAAAGGATATTGGGACAACACTGAGTATCATCCTGCAATGATGCTATGAAACTACAGAACTATGAAGTGAAAGTGTTCTTACCAGCTGTGAGCTATACTTCCCAAAAAGTGCAGAGAAATTTAGAGATGATCAGAAACACATCTGTCTGTTTAAATTGTACAGCTAGTATGAAATTCTCTTTATGTTTATCTAGCTTTTAATTATTTTCATAGATGACTTATGCCCATTATCATCGTTCAGATTTCAGACACAGATTTTTAAATAAAATCTTATTAATAATTTTCCTTATTATTTTCGAGTATATAGACAGTTTAAGAACATTAGAGAAAAATTGATTGATATGACTCCTCAATGAATTATTAAGCACAGTTACTTACATATGGCTCATATCCTCAATCTTTTCTTCACCTTAGTTATTAAATATGAACTTGATGCATTATGTGATTTATCCACCCTAACCAAAACACAGAGCTATTGGTTCTTAGTTTGGGGGGGATCTTATTATCCATGATAAAAATTTGGGGTCCTCTCCTTAGAATAAATTCCAAGGGTACAATTCATTTTGTGTATAATTTTAAGAGTTTTTAGTTTCCCTAGAGCTCATATATGCTCTATATTTTTAAACAGTATTCTTTTTATTTTAACATGCATTTTCTTTTGCTCATAGTTTTGATAAGTGACAATCAGGGACTTAATTAGAAAGACATGAACAGTCTTCTTGTAATGGAGAGAATCTAATTTTCCATATACAGGCTCTCTCCTCATCCATATTTTCTCCCTCTCTACACACACATATCACACACATGTACACACACACACACACGTCCACTTCTATTTGGATTTGTGTTATTTCCCCCATAAATAAGTTATATAAAAAGAGCAGTATTAATAAAATAATTCTTACAGATTTATTTTTATGTAGATTATTTTTATGTTACTTTAGAGTAAGAAGTAAAAATATGATGTTAGCTACAAACAGTACAGAAATTTTGGCTCTATCCTTACAGAATAGTACAGATTCTAATAATGTCAGGTTAGGAATTAGGACTATAGCATAAGCATATTTTTATACTCAGTTATCAGATGGGAACAGATTTTTTTTAGCTTAATAAATTCAGGGAAATTTTAGATTTATAATGTTTAAATTCAGATTCAAGACATGATATAAGATGTTTAATGAAAGTTTTGAGATTACCAATTGTAAAATTATATTTATGTCAAAATAAATGTTTATTAATATTGTAGAACAATCTTGTTAATTTAATACAATGCATTTTGAAGAGAAGTTTGCATAAAAGTTCATGAAAAATTAGTTACTTGATCATATGAAGTAGGAAAGAAAACATACATAAGTGTAACAGGATTCACTGGATATATTTGTTCAACATAGTTTAATACCTACCTTTACTTTGAATCAGGCTGAGAGAATAATATTTGAGGTGAATAGTTGGTGAGTAATTCCAGTGCGTTTGTTGTGCAATAGTAAAATTAAAGACATAACCTTGAAGACAAGAGATTCTCAAATATGGTCCTTCAACCCCTCGGGGATGCTGAGAAACTTTCTGGAGAGCTTAAGATATTTAATTATTTTCCCAAGAATGCTAAGACTTTGCTAGTCATTTTCACTGCTATGGCCTGGCCCCGATGTCACAGAAGCTGTGTTGGCTTTAGTACAAGTGAGGACAGTAGAACCAAATGTGCTAGAATCATGAGTTCTTTATCGATGCACTCACCAGGGGAGAGAGAGGGACAGAGAGAGACAGAGAAACACACACACACACACACACACAGGAGCAGGTGGAATGGGGGAGAAGAGAGAGATAGAGAGGCTAGTTTCACTCAGAAATGATTCTTGTTAAGCAGTAAAAATTGTTAATTTTGCTAAATCTTGACCCTTGGGTTACTTTAAAAAATATTCTGTGAGGCAAAATGAAAAGTATTACATAAAGTGCTTCTGCATTATGAAGCATGATGAGTGTCTCAAAGAGAAGCAACTGTTTGAGTTGCAGGTTAAACTACCTCATGGGGACCCCATTTTTACTTGAGGGAAGATATGATAGACAAATTGTAATTATTCAGACCTGGATATTCTGCAGACATTTTCCGAAAAGTGAATAAAGCAAGCTTGTCACTTGAATGAAAACAACTGACAGTACTATTGCCAGTGATAAAATTCAAGTTTTCAGGTGAAAATTATAGTTTTGTGAAGCTTGTATTTGCAACTGTGAGCTTGATAGTTTTCCGTACTTAAAGACTTTTCTCGTGAAATTGGTGGCTATTGACAAAAGTGGTTTTTAATACTATGTAATACAATGTGTCCACATTTTGAAAATACGTAATTTAGAGAACAAATGCTTTTCCAAATGAACAATAAATGACATAACAAACTCATGCATAGGTAAAATATCCATTCAAAGCACAATGTACAATCATGGATTTTAAAATACTACCTAACAAGAAAAGTTTACTGATATGGTTTCCATTTTACATTGTACCTAACATTTAAGAAGCTACTACTGTTGAATTTGGGTATCATATAAAATATGTGTAATTATATTAAAAGGCTATTACAATATACCTTTTCCAATTATATATTTATGTGAAGTATGTTTTTTTCATCTACTTGAATAAAGTTAAATGTGGAAGCTTATATGATATTTTAGATGAATCTATTAAGTCTGAAATTAAAGAGATTTGTAGAGTATAAAATAGTACAACTCTTATCACCCCACATTTTATTTTGGAAATAGAGTATTTCCAAAATAAAACTATGTAATGTATGGCATGTAATAGGTTTATTTTTTCAGATGAGTAAATAGCTATTTCTAAATTTTCTTTGAAATTTTATTTTTCTAACATGAGAAATATTGATAAATATAATTCACACCAAAAGAAAGTTCTTTGGGGTCAGTACTAACTTTCAAGGGTCTAAATGAGTTATGAGAACAAAAAGTGTGATAACAACTGATGTAGACCAGAGTAATAGTAAATAGTAAGAAACATTAATTTTTCTCCTTAGAAGTATGCTTCAGTTTAATTTTATTTTCTTTAGTATTATTCTTGAGTATTTCTCTTAGTATTCTTTAGTATTATTAAGTATTATTCTTAATACTAAAGAATAATACTGTTTTTTTAAACAGTAGTAGAATTCTCATCTTTTGAGTGAGACTTTGAATTCCTAGGCAATCAATACAATTTTCTATGTACAACATCCTAGTGCAGTTCTTAATATAAAATAGGCACTCAATACATGTTATTGACTGGCAAAAAAAAAGTGTTTAACAACAAAGTCAATATAAATACAAAAAACTATGAAAGCTGGAGAGAAAATGTTTGGGTTATTTATTGCTTTATCTATTTATGTGCATAATTCCTAATTTATCCATTGTCACAAAAATCCCATAGAGTTTGTGGCTCTATTAACATTTGAAACACAAACATCCTATCCTGGGCTAAATGTCTGTTTCTGTGTACACCATAATAGTCACACACATACATATGTCTTGAATCATAGAAAGACTTCCCTCCTGACACTTTGAACACATAGGTCATGATGTGCTTCTACCTTTGTTCCCTCCCTTTGCTGTGCAATCCAACTCACATTTGTTTACTTCCTTCAAATCCTAACAATATGGAAAATTAAAGGCAGCAGACTTGTAATCAATCACTAATGAATGCACATTGATTTAATAGGAATAGAAGGATGGCAGCTTCTTACTGACATCAAACATTTTTATTAGGAACTTTCTGAAATCTTAATAAAATACCACAACACATATTTGGTCATTGCTATGACAAATACCTGAAACAAATAAACGAACACAGAAGGGATGCTTTATTTTGGTTTATTATCTCAGAAGTTTCAGCTTGGGGTTGACTAGGTCCATTACTTTGGGCCTGAGGTGAGGAAGAACATCAGGGCAGAAGGGTGTGGCAGAGGAATTGCTGCTCAGCTCATGGCTGACAGAAAGGAGAGAGAGACAAAGGAACGGGCCAGGTAAAGGAGATATCCTTCCAGGATACTCTCCCAGTGACCTACTTCCTCTAACTAGACCCAATCTCATAAAGGTTTCACCACCTCCCCATGATGCAATCAAATCATTAATTCTTCAGTGGATTAATCCACTCATATGATCAGAGCCCTTATGATTTAGCCAACTACTTCCTTAAAGCCCTACCTCTAAACAATACTGCAGTGGGAAACAAGCTTTCAACACACGAGACTCTGGAGCACACTTCTTATTGAAACCATAACAGGGCATTAGTTTAGTCTGATTGTTTAAGGCTAATAATCTAGAAATACAAAATATGAACTGTGTAAAACTCAACAAATGAATAGAATCATTTGCAACTTTATGTACATTATATTTCTCTAGTTCTATGACTAAAAGTGAGTTTAATAATAAAGCAATTATAATAAAAGTAAAATTCTTGACATTAACTATCTATATACCAGATAGTTTTTTAAGTATTTTCATTATCTTAATCTTCTCAATATTTCTTTAATGTATTTGCATGTGTGTGTGTGTGTGTGTGTGTGTGTGTGTGTACTGCTCATTTACTGGTCAATTTGTATGAATTATCTGCATACATCTTCTTTCATTATTTGTAAAATGTTGAGGTCTCAGAACAGTTCCCTGCTAGGATTCAAATTATAACTGGCAGAGAAAAGGAAAAAGTAAAGGGAGAAAGGGGGTTTAAAAGAAGCTTCCAAGAGGATTATAAAATGAAAATATTTCCTCATAAATATAAATACTCACCTTAGCATTTCAAAACTTTTATTGTTTTCATCTTACATTTGTAAACACATACTCCTGTTTTAGTTGGGTGTGACTTTTCCCCTATGTATTGCAAAACTGATCCTCCCATTTGATGTGAAAATATTTCTCTCTGTTGCAAAATAATTTTAGTTACAATTATACTACAAAAGAGACTGGCCACTTCCCAAACACTTAAGTAATATTTTGAGAATTTTTTTTCTCTAACACCACAGACCATATATTGTTCTATTACAATACAATTATTTATTTTGTTTATTTTCTCAGGACTTATATTTTATTGTTTTTAATCTTTAGAGCAGTGCATAGCCTATAGTGGATGCCTCAAAATGTCTTTGTGAAAGAATGACTTCATTTGTGACTTGAAAGACTTAATATTTCCCTTTCAGTTCATATGCACAAATCAATTCTCAACCAGAAGATAGCCACCTAAAGGTATTCAGGTCCCACACCTGTTTCCTTAAACACCATTGCTAAAACATATTTTATATTTTATTTTAGTACTGTGCATCCATTTTTCCTTAGCATTCAAGTGTTTCATTAAAAGTAGTATAACTTGGGCTGGGATTGTAGCTCAGCGGTAGAGCGCTTGTCTCGCATGCGTGAGTCCCTGGGTTCGATCCTCAGCACCACATACAAAGCAATAAAATAAAGACATTGTGTCCATCAACAACTAAAAAATATTTAAAAAAAAAAAGTAGTATAACTTCAATTTGTTTGTATACTCTCTTTTACAAACGTAAAAATGAATCACTATGTTCAAGTATATTGTGTGTATTTTTGAAATGGCACAAATCAAAGTCTTATGTTGGACATTATTTAATCAGTTACTCCAGAGCACCAACCAACTACACTGTTTGAAATAATGATGTGAAAAGTAACTATATAAGGTGTAAATTTTGCAAGAACATTAGCACAAAATTGAAAACTTTATTTAAAATTATTAGGATAGAACTGATTTCTATTAATAGGACATCATTTCAGGTTCCTTTGCTTCAAACGATTCCTTAATTGGAAGAAAGGAAAGAAGGATTCCCCAGAGTCCCATCTTTGGCCCCAGATCTCATTCCGAATACAAAATTTCTGTATCATATCATTCACACCTGTATATTCAACTACCACCAATATGTTGATAATTTTCTCATCCAGATTTGCATTACAGGTTTGCATTTCCAACTGTGTGTAGGAGTTCTCTGACATGTTGCATTAGCTTCTCAAAGATGTGATGCTTCTCTCAACCTACTTGTCTTCTACAAGTCCATATTTCATTCATTATCAATCAAGTTACTATATCCTGGGGAGCATATACTATCTAACCTTCAGCCTTCCCCAGCTACTCATAAGTAAACCATTAATTTCTCTATCTCTTAAGCATTTTTCCTCCTCTTGTTCTCTGTCTTAAATTCAAGCCCTCATTGCTTTCCCCCTACATTTTCCTCACTTATCTTCTCTTGGTAACTTGTCCCTGACTTCACTGCCCTCACATTGCTCCAGACTGACTCTTAACAGTTACAGAGCACAGTATGTCTTCCTTTACTTAGAACCCTTATACGGACCCTCATTTTCTGCAGGATATGATTTCAACTCCAAGGCTTGACTTAGAAGGTCCATCCTTGCCTATTCACTGGTCTCATCTCTCACGTGTTCATATGGATCTCTCACTTCAGACCAGTTTACTTGCAGTTCTCCGAATATGGCAAATCATGCCCTCCCTTGCAAATGCTGTCTCCTGTCTATAGCGCCTTCACCTCAACAGTTCTGAATCACTCCTCAAGACATATCAAGAATCCTGGAAGTTTTCCCTTATTGTCTCCTGAAGCAGCTATTTCTTCAATGTACTATCATCATTATCTCCACAGTTATTTAAAACAAGCATTGGATTGCAATCTACTGATTATTTAAAATAAAGGCTTTTCTCATTTGTCATTCCTTTAAAAAATATTTTTAGTTGTAGATGAACACACTATTTTAAAAAATTTTTTTAATGTGGTGCTAAGGATCAAACCCAGTGCCTCACATGTATTAGGCAAGCACTTTACCACTGAGCCACAACACCAGCTCTCATTTCTCATTACTTAACCAGTAAACTTAAGAACTGTATCTTGTTCTGCTAGCTATACTAGTGTGGCTCCAATGTATGTTAGTTTCTTAAGCAATATGTTTAATGAAATCCTTAAACATTCTTTTTATTGTCTTTTGAATATTTAAATTATACCTCTTAAACCATTTTCATCTTCCTGCAGAAAACTCTCTATATGTTATTTTTTAAATTATTGTATGATTTCCTATAGGGTTCTCAAGGCTTGAAGATTTTTGATTTACTAACCATTTTTGATAGGAAGAAAACAATAGGCTATCACATCAAGTAGTAATAATTAATTAATAAGAGACTGAAAATATACCTTAGGTTGGAAAGAAAAGGAAAGACAAGAAAGTAAATAAAATACATTTAAGTTGTATTCTTATGTCTCTAGAAATTAAATTCTTGTTTTGATTATCACTATAATAAACATATTTAATGTACTGACTTGTACATTGGCAGTAGAAAAGGCCACTATTTGGAACTAAGGAACTGTGTTGAATCCCTGTTCCACTAGTTGAGAATTGAGTAACCTCAGGTTTCTTATCTGTTTAATGGAACTAAAAATAAATAACAGATAAAGTATGAAAGAGCTTAGTGCAAATTCTGGCACAAAGGACAATCATAATACTATCACTTGCTTTGGAAGGTTGTTTTTTTTTTTTTTTTTTTTTGGTACTAGGGATTGAACTCAGGAGCATTTAATCACTGAGCCACATCCCCAGCCCTATTTTTGTATTTTATTTAGAGACAGGGTCTCACTGAGTTGCTTAGCACCTTGCTAAGTTGCTGAGGCTGGCTTTGAACTAGTGATCCTCCTGCCTCAGCCTCCAGAGCCGCTGGGATAGGTGTGTGCCATTGCCACCAGCGTGGAAGATTACTTTGATGACATTATTAGATCATTTCGCAGAGCTCTGCAAACTAATAAGTATTAGATATTAGGACCTAAATGAATAAGATTGCCATTTATTGTTTACCTTGCCATAAATAAAACACTGTCTTTAAATACATGGGTTTTTGAGATTTTCTATTCCTTGGCAGTTGGCCATGAGCTTGGTGCCAGGGCTTAGTGAAGATCTTTTTTCACTACGGACCAGTTAAACACTGACATGTAAGTAAGGCTCCCCAAGTGTGAATGCCTCATCTTTCCCCCTCTAGGGAGACTGTCAGCAAAAGCGGAAGAAAAGCCTCTCTTTTGTGTACCTAACTACTGAAGTGGCCTGAAAAAGCTAAAACTGTTATTTGGCCATGTATCAGAGCAGCTCAGAGCTGGTAGTGAATCTGTCTGGTGTTACCTTCACTGAGCTTCATCACCTCTCTGGTAGCCTAGCTTCTGCACACTCCGCTGTGTGGTTAATGCGTTTTGCTTACTTCCTCCTCTGCCAGGACTAAGGACATAAATAACAGAATCTCAAAAACTGCTCGGTGTTTCTGGCACTGAGAAATCTGCGCGGAAAAGGCAGGCTTCGGGTGCAGCTACAAGACGCCCACTTGAGGCCAGAAACAACAGCGACTGTGTGCCCCAATCCACCTTCTGCTTGGCCAAAGGCTAACAGGGTAGGACACCCGGCAGGCGCTCAAATGTTTGTTTAATGTCCACACTGTACATCCTGTATTGAGTCAATAGCATCTCAACCCAGAAAATAATCGAGCTGTGTTTGAGCTGAACCGGTGTCATTTCACAACTATCAAATCTATCTTGCTCATTCGTCTGTAGAAATTAAACAGGATAAAAAGCCTTTTTCCTCTCTTCTTTTTATGTACGTGCCCCTGACTTTTATAATTTGCACTTCAACTGGGCATCGAACAGCAACAGAGAAGGGCGAGAGACTTTTCAGTCTCATCGAAACTATATTTTGAAGTGAACGGTCCGGGTCTCTCACTTTTTTGCGCTTGGGTTCAACTCTGGGCATCAGGTTCAGGTCGGAGAGTTGCCCTTCCCGTCCCCAATCCCTTTCCAATCCCTCCAGAAAGCTTGCGGCAAGGCGCGTAGAAAGGCGATGGGTGGTGGGACAGCAGTCCTAGCAGCCGCGGGTGGGCGCTCACCTAGCTCCGCTGCGCAGCCACTCCCTGCCTTTGCAAACTGTGCGCCAGGGCACCCCGGCACCTGGGCCCGGGCCGCGGCGGCGGTGGCATGCGCACGCGCACTCCGCGGCCCCGCGCCCGCTCCTCAACATTCCATTCCACGTGTTGCTTGTTGTAAGCGCCACAGGTTCCCCACCTGCGCCCGGGCGCGCGGCCGCTGCGCCTTCGGGCTCTGAGGAACTACAGGGCCGGCGGGTTCGGGGCTGGCCGAGCAATTCCCGAGGCGCTAGGACTCACCTCCAACGCTAACTCCGCCTATTCAATCCCTGCGGCTCCCCTTCTCCCCCCTCCCGATTCTCCTCCGGCTCCTGCCCGCCCCTTTCGCCCTGGTGGTAGGAAACACTCCTGTATCTAACTCGACGTGTCCGGAAAGCCCTGGCCAGTTTCCCTTTCGCTCTGCAGCCGCTGCTGCCAGCCCCGCGGCTCCCTCGGACCCGCGGGTGCAGCTGCCGGGAGTGAGACGCCTGGGGGCGGCGATCCAAGCGGCGGGGGCCCCCGAGAACCATGCTAGACCCGTCTTCCAGCGAAGAGGAGTCGGACGAGGGGCTGGAAGAGGAGAGCCGCGATGTGCTGGTGGCGGCCGGAGGCTCCCAGCGAGCACCGCCGGCCCCGGCTCGGGAAGGGCGGCGGGACGCGCCGGGGCGCTCGGGCGGCGGCGCCGCGGCCAGACCCGTGAGCCCGAGCCCCTCGATGCTCAGCGAGGGGCGAGACGAGCCCGAAAGGCAGCTGGACGAGGAGCAGGAGCGCAGGATCCGCTTGCAGCTCTACGTCCTCGTGGTGAGGTGCATCGCTTACCCCTTCAACGCCAAGCAGCCCACTGACATGGCCCGGAGGCAGCAGAAGGTGAGTTGCGGGACCGGGTGTCTCCTGCCGCCACTTCCCGGGAGAGCTCCGGGGCACTACCGTCCTCTGCTAACGGCAGGATATACTATATATTTGTTAGTCTTTGGGGACAAGGGAATCTTTGGGGGCAAGAGGGTGCTTTCGTCTGCCGGGTATGAGGCTGCAATGGATACATCTCCCTCTGGCCCGTGCTGGCAGAAGTCGACAGCTTCACCATCCGCGAGACCCAGACAGACGAGACAGACGGACAGACAGTGGCCGCCCTGCAGTAGTTGCACCTGAGCTGGCTGGGCTATGGTCGGATTAGAATGCAACTCCCATCAACTTCAGTTTTTAACTGCAGTGGTGCATTCCTGTTCACCTAGCCTGGCATGGTGTTGCTGGAACTGTGCTTTGCTGTGGGTCAAAATGAATGCGTAGATAGGTGACACAGGTGGACTCTGAGCACTTTTCTGTTAGCTAGAAAGATCTTCACTAGTGAGAAGGGGTAGAAATTTTCCTTGGTGAATGAAAAACAAATTTATAAGTTAACTGGATTGCCAGACAGCCAGGACATCAAATGCAAACACTGAAGAAGGTATAGATTTGTAGAGTGGCTGTGGGCAAGTAATTCCTGGTTTGGACAGGCCTACTGAAACCCACTGTTGATGAAAAATAACAGATTGGTGCAATTGCTTTGTTTTTGGTTCTTTCCCCCCAAGGAGAAGGAGTTTGTGTCAGATGAAATGTTTGCCAACTTAAGTTTTGAAAAAAGACCCCAGGGGTCTGATGTTCTCTGCAGACAAAGGTAATGACTCCAATTGCCATAATTGGATAAATGTTTACAAATAGAAACTATCTAGGAACTCTTTTTAATAGAATGCTGAACCTGGAGGGTTTTGTAAAATTCTGTAGCAGTCCCTTTAGTTTGTGGCAAGAGCTGGAGAACCAAAGAGATTGTAGTTTGCTCAGGGCATACCTAGATGCACAGTCCTTTATTAAAAATTTTCTGAAGTAGTAAATTCAGAATGTGAGGCATTTCTCTGAGGTATTTGGACATCCTTTGAATTTACTTTTGGAAATATAACTGTACCTGGGAGTACATACAGTCTCCCCACCCCTTCCTAACACTCTCCTACCTGCTCCCAAAACCCTCTGAACCCCATTTACCCCACCTGTTCTTTTTATTGAGGTATGATAAATGTACAATGCTATACATGTCTAGTGGATACAACTCATTGAGTTTGGGGCTCACTGTGCACCTATGAAACTGCCTGTAATCAACAATACTGTACTACATAGAATTTTCTAAGAGGGTGGATCTTATGTTAACTGTTCTAAGAAACTTTTTTAAAATAGGCATAAACTGCTGGGTACAAACCTGTAATCTCAGCAACTCGGAAGGCTAAGGCAGTAAGATTGCAAGTTCAAGGCCAACCTGAGAAACTTAGTGAGACTGTCTCAAAATGAAAATTAAAAGGGCTGGGGATGTAGCACAGTAGTTGTGCACCCTGGGTTCAGGTCCCAATACCAAGTGGGGAAAGGCACAAAGTAAACAGCTGTTTTGGATTTATTTATTTTCTTGGAGTGTTATGGGTGCTCCTGAACAGCTGAAGGCTAATCACATAGATCCTTCAGGTAACTCTGCCCTCTAGGAAGTTCACAGGCAGAGGTTTTGAGATCCTCTAGGCCTACTGTTCACATTGGAGCAAAGAAATAAATCAGAGTAGCATTTCCCAGACCAAACCACTTGGCATGATACAGCCACCATTCCTCAGGTCAGGGTTGAATGCCTGGTGTTATTATTGTGAGCCTGCTACTCCACTCCTAGATGAGACCATATGTCCTCATTTGTTGCTCGTATTGAGTCTGTTCCCACCTAGTCACCCACTGCATCTTCTCAACTCTAGGTCAAATAGCTGCCTACTTCAGTAGTTATTCTTAAGTGTTCACATTTATGTTGTAGCATCAGCCAGTACATAGTATTGGAAAGTTAACCAGTCTTCAGTTTTACTTTTGTATTGCATTTATGCTTGTTTTTAGTGTGTTTAAGTCTAAAAACAGTGTTCAGTAGAATTGAGTCTGTTTCTATTTGGAACATTATGCTTGAAGATGCTTTTGCAAAAAGTCACTAGTAGTTGACTTATGCTGTGAGTACTTGTTGCATTTTGTTAATGGAGACTCTCCCTTAGTTGTTCAAATAGTGCAGATCTCTCTGACTCCTGTTCAAATAGAACGTTTGTTTCTCCAGAAATTATTTGAATTGGCAACCAGGTGCATACTGAGGAGACTATTGATGTAACCTTATCTAGGGATTACCAAAAATAACTCCAAACTTCAAAAAAGCAACAAAGTACCACATATATTCTATGCAAAAATATTTGAATGCTTAGAAATGTTTGTTTCCTAAATGTTTCAAACACAATCAGATGAACTTTTATGAATTTTTAAAATTTTTATTAAGGGGAAGGACCTATAGCGATACAAGGATTGTATTCAAAACTTGTTCGAAAGGCCCCTCCACTTTCTTTTTACAAAACATGTTGCTTGCTAAAGGGAGCTGGAGCAATTCTTGGCAGTCAAGTTTCCTCCTAGGAGAAAATGAAATGGGAATTTAACTATGTTCATGTGGATTTGACACACAAGCCAATAATTAATGCCAAAATCTTACTTTAAATCTTGAATTATACAGTTGGGTTACATAAAAGACATAACAGGATAATTGCAAAATCACTAATCCATTGTATATTTTTATTCTGTATCTGCAAGTCATCAGACATCCAGTAAAAAGATTTAATAGCTTAAATTGTTGTCATTGAAATGCATATTGCTGCTTACTCACTTCTCCCAACTTTGAAAATTTGGAGAGTCAAAAACTGAGATCTGAAAGGGTCCTCATTCTGTAAATGAAGAAAATTAATCACAGAGAGAAGAGCTTTACCCTAGAGACCAGGACTCAGGATTCTCATCAAAGTCCTTTTACTGTAGGGCTGCATGGCTGTATGAACAAGAGCTGAGCCACAGTGTTATTTTTTTTCACTTGATTAAAATGGCCCACAAAACTAGTAAGAGTTGTGTCCAGAAACTATTTGAGAGCATAATATCATTAAACACAAAGTTAACTAAAAATATGTATTTCTCTGCTTTTTGGCTAGGCTGTTTCAACTCACAGGAGTAATACTTGTCAGCTTATGCTGGCCATGCCCTGATTCTCTCTCAATCCTGGGGTGAATATGGGCTAGGCAGCCCCATACCGGGTGGTGACACAGCCCAAGCGAACATATCCAGGGCTGCATGCAGGATAGGAGTATGAAGTCAACAGCCATCACAAACTGTTTTTAGTGGTGAATAGTGCTTGAGCCCCAGTGCTTGCTTATTTTCCTTAATTAACTTTGTGCCATCAGAGTGCTAACAATTACAACGTTAGGAAGACTCTAGATTATTGGTAAAGGTGGGATTAGTGTTGAAATGAGAACATTACACCCAAACATATCAGGTATACTTAATAAAGGCAATATTGAGATCATTAAGAGCCTGGGGGAAAAGTAATAAAAGAGTTCTTGATGGTTAAAAGGTAGGGACGCTATGATAAGCAAAAGGGTCAGCATAGGATGGCTTAAGAGGTATGTTTGCCTACTGCCAGTCTGAATTCAAAACCATATTTAAAATGCATGCAACTGAAAGTGATGATAATTTGGGTTAGCTAGGGTCTGTAAGTTTGTAGTCACTGATTTCTCTTCATTGTTTTCATTAGTAAAAGTCATGTTGAAAAAGTCAACTATTAATTTTTTAACTAGAGAAAAATGAAGAGGGAATTAAAAAGATTTAACATGTCCCCTAATACCTTTCCATATGGTTCACATGCCCATATTCTTTGCATTTCTATGTGTATTGCCATTGTAATCACAGGAAATGTGCCTTATTAAGTAAACCATTTTATATAATGTCTCCTACCACTTTGCATAATTTCCCTTGATAATTCTAAGTTTGAGAAGTATATACAAATAATACCGTGAAGCTGCAGAAAAATTTCTTTGGTAAAATTGATCTGCAGGAGAGCATTGGGCAAAATAGTATTGAGTGAAATAATATGCAGTGGTTTGTTGCCTCCAGTTCTCAATGTTGTAAAGGTTGAGCATCAATAATCTGGAAAATCCAAAATCTTTCAAAATCTGAAACTGTCTGAATGTTGACAAGTGGAAAATTCCAGGTCTGACCTCATTTGACCAGTCACAGTCAAAACACAGGCACACTAAAAATATTGTATAAAATTACCTTTAGTCTATGTGTATAAGGTATATATAAAACAAATTAATTTTATGTCTAGACTTAGGTCCCATCTCCAAGATACTTTTTTTTTTGGTACCAAGATTGAACCCAGGGGCGCTTAAACCCTGAGCCACATTGCCACATCCCCAGACCTTTTTGTTTTGTTTTTATCTTGAGACAGAGTCTTGCTGAGTTGTTGAGGCTGGCTTTGTTGCGATCATCTAGCCTTAGCTGCCCGAGCCCTTGGGATTATAGGCATATGCCACTGCACTCACTCTCCAATATATCTTATCTATATGCAAATATTCCAAAGCAAATATGAAACATGTCTGATCCCAAGCATTTCAGAGAAGAGATATTCAGCCTGTTTAGTAAAGTCACCCCCTTTCTCTCACTTTGGAAATAATAGTACCCCCCCAACCCCAGTCTTCTGACTACTCAGGTTATTCCCACACTCAGGAGCTCAGGGAAAGAGCCAACTTTATAAAAAATGAGCTACAGATTTGCAAAGGCTGGGATCGCTTTTCTTATAGTCGTTGTACCTGAGAGGTATGTTGCCTTACCTTTGAAGCTTAAAATGCATCTGTGGCCTGGTGCTGAATATTCTTAGCATAGTGCATGGTGTATAAGAACTTAGTATGTTTTTTAGGATACATGCAAGCCTCGGATTTAGTTCATGCCTCCAAGAATTAGTGAGGTATAGGGTAGAGGAGAGATAACGTAAAGGCAAAATAAAAAAATTGTCTCTTTACTCTTTGGAAACCAGTGTTCCTAAAACATGTTTTGAGAGCCCTAGGGTTCACTCTATTCTTCTAAAGAAAACCATAAAAATGGACATACCTGTTGGTACAGAACTGATGACTTAAAATAAATCTTCCCACTGTCAGTACCAGATCTCCAAGGCAAGAAAGCAGCATTGAAACCCCACAGTATGCCTTTTTTGCCTGTGGGTTTCCAGCCAATTGGGTAGTAGTCTAAAAAGCCACAGTCTAAGGGAGCTAGGATCATTTATTCTCCAATAAGGGAATACCTTGTCCTCTGGGGAATGAGTCTGAAGCCACCCACTGAAGAAAGTCTTCAGGCTGAACTTAAAATGATATCTCGGAGATGCTTGTTGCTTCACCTGATTCCTTCTAACTCTCCACAGGTGTCCCAAGACCACAGCACTTAGTTTGGTGCAATGAGTTTTGCTAATGAGAACTAAAATGGATTACGGATATTTGTGTTTGCTTCTTTAGGTCAAAAATGAAATTAGCTGTTATTTTGATATACGACTACTTATAAAGTGAAATAAAATGTGTTGTGTGTGTTCTCTTGTTTTTGGTTTTAAATGGAAATATC
The DNA here is from genome assembly GCA_004024805.1 of Geosciurus inauris. Classification (NCBI taxonomy): domain Eukaryota; kingdom Metazoa; phylum Chordata; class Mammalia; order Rodentia; family Sciuridae; genus Geosciurus; species Geosciurus inauris. Next base: position 97,065 of record PVHX01002693.1, read on the forward strand.
TTCATTTGTAGTCTCCTGAGATAAACAACCATTTGTTGGTCATTAAAGATATTCAAAACAAAATTGATTAAGCTGACTGCCAGGTGATAAAATATGTGAATTTGGAGTGGAAAATCCTACCAGTTATAACCTATGAAGTAGGCCACTTTTGAACTGTGGTGCTACTTAAATGTGTTTCAAATTAATTGAGACCTTATTTGATTAGGAAGTAAGAGCTGTGTTACATACTCATGATGCTATTTCAGTTTTTAGACAAGAAAAGACCTAATGATGGTAAAAAGTAGACATATCATTGGGACAAATGACATATTCCCTAGAATTTGAAGAGTAGGCATCACATTGTGGAATTGTTGTCCCAAATCTCTAACATTTTATGATCACTGTATTTAGGTTGCCTAAAGATTTTTATATGATTTCCTTAAGAAAAAATCTATGATTCTTATCTTTGGCTGCATGTTAGAACCAACTGGAGAGCTTTTAAAAATCCCATTATCCAGGTTATACCACCAACTAATTAAATCAGTCTCTGAGGGGTTATAATCTGTTTCCCAGGTGATTTCAATGTACAGGCAAGGTTGAAAACCACAGTTTTAAAGAGAAGCTACAGGAAAAATGGCTTATTTTCATCTAGGCAAGGAGAAAGTGTTTGCAATAATGAGTGCAACTACTGAGCAATTAAATGGTTGTTCCATAGTAAGGAAAAAGCAATAATGATATTCTAAGCAAGGAACAAAAAAAAGGACATCTAAGTAATAATCTAGAGTTCCTTGAGTTAGGATGGAGGGAGGCCTGTGCCTATGTATTTAGACTTTCAAAAGGTCCCTTAATTAGGTGATAAGCTGGAGGCTGTTAAATTACATTAGCAGTTGTAATTTATTCATTATAAGACCATTGATAGATCACTACATTAGCAACAACAGAAGATAAATATTGGATGCTGAGCACGAGTGCTGCTTTCCATTCCAAATTGAACTGGGCGGGATTAACAGTGAAATCTCAAAGTCAGAACTGACACTAATACCCAACTGAAGAGTCACTTTCACAGAGGTCTTACAACAGTGTTAGTGGGCAGATTGTTTCCTCTGTGTATGCATAGTAATGCATATAGGTTTTTCAAAAAGTAAATTTCAAGCTGGACACAACAGTGCACATGGCTTGGGAGAGTAAGGTCAAGAGGATCGCAAGTTCGAGGCCAGTCTCAGGCATTTAGCAAGAGTCTGTCTCATGATAAAAAATAAAAATGAAAAAGGGCTGTTTTGTAGCTTGGTGGTAAAGCACCCCTGGATTCAGTCCCCAATGCCAGAAAACAAAAAAATCAATATTGAAAGGCATTCCCAAGTAACTGTCTTATTCAGTAAAATCCTTAAACTATTTAAAGAAAGATTTATCTATGAACATTTTGATATTTTTCTGCCATCCTTAAAATTCTAGCACTCATCAAGTGGACAGTACAGGAAAAGTCCTTGATTTCTTCTAATTGCGTTATTAGGTTAATCATTAATTTGTTCCTTGAAGCATCCTACTTTGGAAAGCATCATTGTTCTCTGCTTTGCTTCTAGAAACTTTATGACATCAGTTTATAAGTGTTGTGGCTTGAGTATCTTTATTCTTATAACCTTCAAGTTGGTGATGAATTTTTACAATGGAAGTGTTGCTGGGGCAAAAGGCAGGGGTGATTTAAAGCTGTCTTTACCAATGTAATAGCTGAGATGATATATAATTTGATCCTTTGCAATTGCTTGTGAGGATGAATGTGTGTGTCTGTGTGTGGTCTAATGTCCTTTTCCAATATTTCTATTGACATTTTGGTTTCGCTTATTAATCACTAGCATATGAAAGATAGTGTTCCTTTGTGGAGGGAATTTCTGTAATTTGCCTTTCATTTGGTTTTTAGATACACTTTAATTGATCTTTCCTTAATAACTTATTATTTCTCATTTATTCTTAGATAATCAATTACCCATCTGGAATGAAAGTTTGAGGTGAGGTGTTGAATTTACTTTTGTTCACGAATAGCTATACAGTTGTTGCAGTCTAATGTAAGTTTTAAAACCAAATCAATTATGTTGTATTCTTTTTTTTTTTTTTAAATATTTTTTAGTTGTTGATGGAGCTTTTTTTTTTTTTTTTTTATTCATTTTATTATTTATACGTGGTGCTGAGGATCGAACCCAGTGCCTCACGCATGCTAGGCAAGCGCTCTACCACTGAGCTACAGCCTCAGTCCGATATGTTGTATTCTTAATAACTTCAATGATCAACTATTTATTGAGCCAATAATATGTGAGTTTTATACTAACCAGTGTTCTGAGGATATAGGATAGGGAATAAAAACAAATTCTTTAAAGGGCTCATGTTCAGTCATTTATATGTAGTTTATATGTTTTTCCTTACATCTCTTTCTGAGTTACTTAATTGAATATATTAATCTAATTTTTTCCTATGGACCATATCATGTAATTTTATAGTATAATTTTGATTTATGGTAACTATATTATACTAATTTATGATAGGATTAATTCACTCTTCTGTATCAAAAATTCCTTGCTTTCATGGTTCTTCTCTTTCTTATCCCCCTTTAAAAAAATAATGTGCCAGGATAGACTATTTGCTCAGCCTCTTTTCTTGCACTCTTTCATTGTATGAACACATTTCATCTCTCTGGGCCCTGGTACTTCATTTGTTAAGTGGGGATAATCACATCACAGAGCTACTGTTATGATTACAGGAGATGATGTGTATAATATTCTTGGTGTTGTGCCCACTGCATGCATATATTTCACTTTAAACACACTCACATTAGTTGTCAATTTAAATGCCTGTTTGGGAAACAATGGTATTTTTACTATATGCAGTCTTCTAGGAGCATAGCATGTCTTTATTTAGTCAAGCCTCTTATGTTTGGCTAATGTTTTGTAGTTTTCATTATGTTGACCCCTTGCATTTATAATCAAGGTTGTTTGAAAGTATATTTTGTTCCTATTGTGACTTATTTCCCGTATTGTTTATTCAATTATGGATAAGTGGGAAACTTTTTTGGTGCATTATAATTATATATCATAGTGGGATTTATTATGCCATTTTTGTACATGGACATAATTTGATCAATCCCATTCCCTAGTACCTTCCTTTCCCTCCCATTCCCCCTCCCTCAGTCCACTTGTTCTGCTCTACTGATCTCCCTCCTCTTATTATTTTAATTGGTGCATTATATATAAAGTATACATAATGGTTATTTTAATGGTGCATTATGTATATTTTATGTAATTTGCAGAATTCATTGTGGTATATTCATACTTATATGTAGCAGAATTTGCTAGATTTTATTCCCCAGTACTTCCTATGCCCTCCCCTCCTCACCTGTATCCCCTTCTTCTCTGTTCGTCTTTTATTTTCATGAGATTCTTCCCCCCTCCTTTTTTTTTTTTTTTTTTTTTGCTTCCTTGCCTCCCCCCACCAACTTTCACATATGAGAGAAAACATTTGGTCCTTGATATTTTGAGTTTGACTTATTTCACTTAGCATGATGTGAAATAAGTTCATCTTATTTTTCTGTTGTTATAAACGTTCATCTCGATTGTACACTGTTAACTGTTTTATTTAGAATTGATCCTTCTAGGTTTTCTGATAGGTGGTCAAATCATGGGCTGATAAGGATGGCTTTGTCTGGTCCTATCAATGTACATACCTTCCTTGTGTTTTATGTTATGACTTGTTCGAATGTCCAGACAATATTTATACTTATTACCAACACCCTTGTCTTGATCTAAGCTTTATTGGGGAATGTTTTTGGTATTTTACCGGTGAACATAGTGTTGGTAGGATTTAGGATAAGTATTCTTCATTATTAAATAATTATCTTTTTATTTTTATTACATGAATAGGATAAAAAATCAGAAATGGATGTTGAGTGTTATCAAATTTTCTTTCTCCATCAATTAAGGTGATTGATTGCTAAGTTTTGTTAATGTGTTAATTGGATTATTGGGTTTCCTGTTTTTAAGCCGTATTTGCATTTTCAAGGTAATATCTGATTATGTCATTTTTACATACCTTTGATTTTTTTTGGTTCCCTATGCTTTTATTTCTTCTTTTTTACACTGATACTCATAAGACAAAGACTTATTACTTTCTGTTTTAGACTGTTGTCATCACAGGTTTGGTTTTTTTTTTTTTTTTTTTTTGGTACTAGGGATTGAACTCAGGGCACTCGACCACTGAGCCACACCCCCAGCCCTATTTTGTGTTTTATGTAGAGACAGGGTCTCACTGAGTTGCTTAGCAACTCACCATTGCTGAGGCTGGCTTTGAACTCGGGATTCTCCTGTCTCAGCCTCCCTAAGTGCTGGGATTACAGGCTTGAGCCACCGCGCCCGGCTACAGGTTTGGTTTTAAGGAATAACAACATTAAGTGAGAAACAGTTTACTTTTATCTCTGCTTGTGAAGAGTGTATAGCTACTTGTATTTTGGGAAGAGCTCATTTATTATCTACATCTAGAACTTGATTTATGTATATTTTTTATTTTTCCTTAATCTGTTAGAATTCCTTCTTATTTCAGGTTAAAAATGTGATAGTTGAATGACTTCAGATGTTGTCATATTTTCAAGTTTATTAACAAAGAGTTGAACTTATTTCCTCTTCTCAATATCTTTTACATTGATTATGTCTTATTTTAGAGTATGTTCTCTCTTTTAAAAATGTTCATTAGGTTTGCCAGATCCTCTTGTTTTTAGAAATATAGCCGTTAATTGATCATTGAAATAGTAGAATGTATAGTCTCTGTCCTAATTTTCTTTTCTTTTTAAGGAGGCTTAGGGAAGGGGAATCATAAGAGGATATTTCTTCCATCTGACTTCTTGGTTAGGAATATTATATTCTGCTTTGTTATAAGATAATGAAAATAGACAAAGTTATGAATTTACTTCAATACAGTTTGGCATCAGCTCATATGTTTATGAAACTTATTTTTAATGAAATATTCAATCCTCCTTTAGATTTTCTCTTTTTCTTTGAACTAGATAGTTAATCAAAAGAGTACTTTAAAATTTCAGCTATTTGAAGATTTTTGTTTTCTTTTTGTTAATAGATTTAAATTTTGTGTTGACAGAGAATGTGGTTTACTGACTATTCTCAGTGTTGTAGTATATTATTAGTTTTAAGTCTTCCAGCACAAATCAGTGTCTATTCTATCATTGGGATTAAAGTTTGCTATATGTCCAATAAATAGCATTATTATAGTAATCATTCTTATATCTTAGTCTTTATCTGTCATTAAATGAATTATTCTACATATTGTATTAATTTATTTTGTATCTCATAACTTTTTATATCAGCCTAAGCAGTGTTCAGATTCATAAGTATAAACTACTAAGTTTATAAGTTACTGAAAAGTAATTCTCTTTGATCCATTTTATGTCTGTATTGAAGAAGGACTCCACTGAGATTTAACACAGAAACTTCCTTTGTTTGGGAATGTTTATCAGACATAAATATCCATATCACATACACACCCATATTCACCTACATAATGTGCATTTAAGCATGTATATACACATATCTACATATGTATCTACACGTGTATATGTATAGATGCATTTTTGGATATTCTGTATTGAGCAATGTTATTTTATACATTTTTTGCCTAATCTTTGCTTTAATAAGGGGATTTTAAAAATTTATTAGTCATCACTGATGTTTAATTTTATTGCTTTCCCTTTTGTTTACGATTTTCTGTTTCCTTTGGATTTTGTTATATTTTACTTGCAACATGGGCACTCTTGGTTACCTTTTGGTTACCTATAGGGTATGCCAGGCACAGTGTATGTGTGCATATTACTTTCTCCTAAGATCACTCTCAGGAGCTTTGGCTGCCTGTGTTTCAGGGCACTTTGGCTGTCTCTTCCTAGAGCTAGGGACCTGTAGAATGACACAAAACAAACCTCCTGCAGGACTCAGGGCTATGCTTACAGTTGTGATTCAAAGGGCAAAGCACATGTGGTTTAAGAGGCTACATTTCCAATTTTATTCCTGGTTTACAAAGTTAGTAGACATTCCTTTGGAAACTGGGTTATAGTTTTATCTTTAGTCTACAGTGTTGTTGCCCTTTTGAAAAATATATAAATTTCTGGATCTACATGAATTTTCTTGATTGGAAAGTGGGAAAAAAGAAATTCTGCTACCATGAAACTTGCATTCTTACTACTTCAAATTAAGGAAAATATGTTCCAAATTTTATTTAAGGAGATAAGTCTTAATTTGGTTGTCTACAAAAAAAAAAGCTGAAACTCAAAATACTGTTTTAGTTAAGTATTTAAGAAGTGCTGAATATCATCAAAGAATTCTGAAAATGTAACAAGACAACTCAAGCCTACAAGCATGAAGCTTTCATTTTTTTTAATTAGAAGGGTTGTCTGTATTCTTGATCAGTAGTAAGCAGGGGATTGAGATGAAGTTCTTATTCTCACTGCTTCAACTAGGCCCAGTCTATTTTTTACATATTTTATACAGTGAACTTCTATTTAAGCCTTTCTCTGAAGAAATAAAACTTCCTGTTTATTTATAATGAAGTTCATTGTTTCAGAAAAATATACCTATGAAATGACAAGAGGAGTTCAAAATATACAAATAATTATGAAAAATTAGTTATGTGATTCAGGTATATCATACCATAAGAAATTTCCATAGAGTTTGATCACCAGATCTTGAATTCTATGCTTTGAACTTGACTTTTCCCCCTTCACTTTTATCTCCATACAGCTACTGAAGAGATAACTGATTTGGGGGATATATAGTTTAACCCAGCATAGATATTACTGTAAGAGCCTGGAATCTTATAAGTGAATTAAATTTATAATCCTTCAAATAAGTAGAGGTGTAAAAGCCAATTGTTTGGTGCCCAGGGGATGGATGGGCAGGCACCGAAGTGAAATTTGAGGGTTGTCTTATGGATGGTAATTGTCAGCCATGGCCTTGGATGAGATGACCTAAGAAAAGAGAAGTGTCTCAAGAGGATTTGAACAACTGACCTTGAAGAACTTCAGGATTTAAGACAAGGGAGAAGGTCGAAATGACCAAGGAAATGGAGAGGGAACAACCGGACATAAGGAAACTCGGATGGTCTGTGTCACAGAAACTGTGGAAAGAGCTACTTAGCAGAGAGAGTAGAAAATGATGCCAGGTGCTGCCGAGAGGCTAGCTAAGGTGGATTTAACAGGATGGCGATGACCCCAACATTGGAGACCCTAGACACACATTTTAGGTTTAGTTTAACACAACCCACTTTTTCACATATTGACATTCTTAAAAACTGAATGTATTTTGTGTGCTGAATTCAGCCTTTCTTACTTTAGCTGGTGAACAGCTTGAGTTTTTACTTCGTAGCTTTCCCACCCAACAATTAAGCTTCAGCAGTGTTGCTCTTTGTATAGACTTTTTTTTTGAGGGGGAAACTATATATATTTATGTAACTATGTATGTCATTATATATATGTGTGTGTGTATATATATATATGCTTATATATGTATAAAAGTGAATTGAAAAATGGTAAGCATACTTTTCAAATGTGGTGTAGAGACAAAGACCATGAAGTATGCGGCTCATAGTGAGTCTTCAACATCAATGGGGTACTTACTAAGTTTGGTTGTTTTCATTTCAATCGCAAATGAAAAAAGCAAACTTAAAGTACTTATGCAAATGATGGCATACACATATTTAAAAGAGAAATGAAACCAGGTTGTAATATATATTTTAGCTCAGTGGTTATATATCTCTCCCCTCCTGCATCATTTTCTTTCTCTCTGTTTGATGTTCTCATTTTCAGTCTTGTATGTTGTTGTGGGAACCCTATCTGTTTGACAGTAGTGCTCTGCCATTTCTTGTCCTCTCTGCATTGCTGCTGCTCATCTATAGAATGCAGTACTTGTGAAACAGTACTTGCTTTAGCAAATGCTGTGAAGATTATGTAACTAATTCCTGAAAAGCATCTAGTACAGTGCCTGGCATGATGTGGATTCTTTAAACAGAATTTCCTGTTTAAATCTTCTAATAATCTTAATTATTATTTATAAAACACTTTTATTTTAGTGAGCAAAGACTGGACAATATTTGAACAGCTGTTTGAACAGCATTATTTTAGGTATTGAAGTACAGATGTGGACTGGAAGCCCCTTTGAAGCTGATCCTTTAGTAGAGGAGATGAGTGATCAACAGATACATGTGTATACATTCTTATTGAGGGATAGTGATGGTAGGAGGACCTGCTTTTGGTAGCTTTTTCAGATAGGGTACCTGGGCACACCTCACAGAGGAGCAAATAGCTGTTGAGCTGTACTTGAGAGAAGGATTGAGTTACTTGGAGCTGGGAGGGGCAAGGGAATTATTCATGCTAGCTTTAACAGCAAGTACAAAATGCCTTGAGGTGGAATAAATATGGTTTTCTTATAAAGAATAGCAAACAGGTCCAGGATGACTAGAGTAGAGTGCACAGGGGGAGGTGGGAAAAAAATGTCTGGCAGGGTGTCAGTGGCTAGCTTATGAAAGTTCTTTGGGCCACAGTAAAATGCTCAGAATTTAAGTGTGGTTGTAAGCCACTGGAAATTTTTGAAAAGGTGAAGGAAATGGTCTGATTAAGATTTAAGAAGACCTTATAGTTTGATCCGAGATTATATAATGCCACTTTGGGGGATGCTCTTTACTGGGAATTTAAATCACCCCCTCTTAGTGGGCAAGAGTGGAAGCAGGAAGACCAGTTGGGCTTTGGTCGTACAGGTTTGCATAAAGTGATAGTTACAAGGTGGTATAGGATATAGGCAGAATATTCACTCAGTATTATCTAGTAAGTTCATAAGTACCTTACAGTGAACAATAGGGCAAAACAGACCATTTCCCTGTCTCTCCTCTTCACTGGCAATGGGACTGAGCATAATTGTCCATCAAGTATGTGGGTCAAGAAGGTAGCCCCATGGAACACAGTCCAGCTTTGTTATTTCTTGAATTGCTCACCATTTGGGAAAATAATGTCACAAACAGCAAGAATGGTTGTGGTATTTGTTTTCCCAGTACAGGATGCTGTCAAGCCTTCATTTTCAGTTGTCACATTCTCCTTGATTTTATGGATATATACAAAAACTATTTAGCCCTTATTTCAGAATGTCAGAAATAAAGAATAGTGTTGACAACATTCAGTAAAATATTGCCTGACTTCCCTAAACCCAGACTTATTCATTATGTGAGTGGGTAAGCACACCTAGTTTTTCTTATGTCTAAGCATTTGCATATTGAAACATGCTGTTTCAATTATTTCATTTTATTTATTTCTATTCCAGTTATGAAAATTTCTTTGTTTTTGAGTGTATCTGTGCAGATAATAAAGTCTTGCTGTACAGTTCATTTCTGGTTAGCCAAAAGGGTTGTTATTTATCTTTTTATTTTTTTGGTACTGGAGATTGAACTCAGGGGCACTTGACCACTGAGCCACATCCCCAGCCCTATTTTGTGTTATGTAGAGACAGGGTCTCACTGAGTGGCTTAGCGCCTCACCGTTGCTGAGGCTGGCTTTGAACTCGTGATTCTCCTGTCTCAGCCTCCCTAAGTGCTGGGATTACAGGCTTGTGCCACCACACCCGGCTATTTATCTGTTTTTAAAAGGGTAGTTTCCTGGTAGAATTTGGGAAATAACTGTTCCACTGCAAGTGACAATACATTACAAAGAGTTGAGCAGGACTTGAGGAACCTGTGAAGGATGGGGAAGCAGTCAGGGATTAAACATGGAGGTAAACTCTTACTTCCTGCAGCCTAAATGGGCACAAGGAAGGACCTGCAGCCAGGACTGAGTGGGAATTTCCACTGTGGGAGCAGCTGACGGACAGAGCTTTGGGTTCCATGAGGAACCTAGTTACTGTCAAACCCTGTGTAGCAGGGAAGGAGCCAAAGGAATAAATCTCCCATCTTTCTCTTCTCTGCCTCTGGTTTTGTGCTGGTACCTCACCCAAAGGGAAAACCAAAGAGAACCTGACAAGTAAGGTGCTGGCAGTTGTCATTTACTAGTCTCCCGAGGCACAAAGCCAGGGAGAGTGGATCTGGAGGGCAGAGAGAGAGAGAGAGAGAATACTCAGGATATGGGATGTCATGTTTTACTGGGTTTGAGGATCACTGTTCCAAAGGATAGCATTAATCTGTCTGCTTTTGTCTTTTCCCCCAGATATGACCTTCCTTTGGCTGCCTTTTGTCTTGCTCTAATCTGAACTGGTGTTTGGACAGATGCTGAATTGTCATTCTCTCTCCATAATTCTTTTGAATTGAGGACACTGCTTTCTGATTCTCTGATTCTGTTTGAAGCTTTTCCCATGTACCTTTGTAGGAAAGAGTATGAGATAAATTTTCTGATTCCATGCAGGTCTGAACTGTTCTTTATCTTGCTGGGGACATTGGCAAGGCATATAAATTCTGGGTTGGACTCATCATCCTCTGAACCTTGAAGGCATGATACTGCCCCGTCTTCTAGCATCCAGTGTTGCTGATGAAAAGTTTGAAGTCTGGATTCATTCATGTTTGAATGACCCATTTCTTATTTTCTCAAGCACTTTTAATATTGTCTTTGTCCTTGGGTATTCTAAAATGTAAAATAATTCTTTTAGCTTTTTTATTTTTTAAATATGTGCAAGGAGTTTGTTGGTTATATCTGAAAATAGAAACATGTCCTTCAACTTTGGGATGTTCTTTTACTCTTTGGGAACTTGGGTTGAGGGGCGGTTTGAAGGGACAGGATGTGTTTGTTGTTTAGGGTGAGATGACACCTTGAAATCATTGTACTATTTTTATTAGAACACATTATAAATCC